>PVJX010020404.1:0-33383 GCA_004027295.1 Dolichotis patagonum | reverse complement strand
GGGGGGAGGAGATGGGGGAGGAGGAGGAGCAGCAGCAGGGGACAACAGCCAGGACTGGCCCCATGGGAGAACCCAAGAAGGCCCCTGGAAGGCCAGGTGCACCCCAGGCACCCTGAGTCCACCAGCACTGGGATTTGCCCCTCAGAATTTCTGTAGCCAGAAGTGGGCAGTGGAGGTCACTCCTGCTGGGCAGACACAACAGGGAGACCTGGGTGGGTGCCCCAGCCACCATGAGGGGTGCAACACCTTTCAGAAGAGCAGAGAAGGTTGGGTGGCTCCATCATACCCTGGCATCCCTGGAGCAGCCTAAGTGTGTGTACGTGCGTGCGTGTGCGTGTGCGCATGCGTGCCTCAGGGCCCCAGCAACCAGCTTGTTTGCCACGGCTTCCCTGAGCCCCAAGGCTGGTGTCCAAGCCCTGTGACCACAGCTTCTGCAGGCAGCTGGGGACAAGACTGGCGGGGGAGGGGCACAGAGAACTGGGCAGGTCATGACAGCCACCGCCTGTGCCCCTGTGACCCCGGGGTCCCTTCCTCAACCACAGATGCCACCACTGTGGGCTCCGGGGACCATGGTCTGCCACCCACGACCCGCCATCTGTGTGCCCCCCACTGGGTGCCCCAAAAAGCCCAAGGCAGAGCAGGAGCTGCCCCACAGTAGAGGGCCAAGTGCAAAACCAGCAGAGTGGAGGAGGTCAAGGGAGGCCCTGGTGACAACAGGAAGCAATGGCCACTCCTTCAAAAGCCAGGAACAGCACTCCAGACAGAGGAACAGCACAAGAGCCCAAGGCAGGGACACACAGTGTCTGGGAAGTGGGGGAGGTCGAGTGGGGTGAGGTACTCATGTCTGGGGGCCCCCTGGGCATGAGGATGTGGAATTTTACTGACACCCCTGCAGCTGCCCAGTTGCCCCCCCCCAGATGCCCTGGGGCTGCAGTGCTGGAGGACCCAGGCCATGCGGCTGCTCCAGGGAGGCAACGCCTGAGCTCTGTACCTTTGGCACCAGCGGGGCCGCGGGGGCCTGCCACCCAGGATGGCTCCACAGAGGCCCCTTCCCAGCAGGCCCGTCTCCCCCAGCCCCTTTCTCCTGACTGCTGGGAATCTTGGCCCTCTGAGAGCAAGGGTGGGGCGGCCTGGCGCCCCGGAGCCCCGCGGGACGCCAGCGTTTCAGACCCCAGCCCTGCAGCACATTTTTATCCCCTCCTGCAGGGCTGGGAATCATTAGGTGACAGGAGACATAAATCATGGCTTACTCCTGTACATCTGCTAATCACATCTCCTGCAGGGGGTGCACGCGCACGAGTGCACATGTGTATGTGTGTGTGCGTGTACGCGCACATATGTGTGCAAGCTCCTGCAGCTGGGGCATCCTGGGGGGGTCATCATAGCACCCCAGGTCTACCATGTTCCCAGAGAGGATAAGAGGGAGCTCGCTCTAGGCTCCTGCAACTCAACACACAGATACACTCTCACACATTTATGCACTGACACATGGCAGGCTGAGACACCCCCACGCACGCCGTCAGCCCCCCAACTCACACAATCCCCCTGCAAAGGACAGGAAGTGCAGGGCTGGGTTTTGGCGCCACCTGGAGGCCGCGTCTGGGAACGCCGGCGCGCTCGGCCGCCCCTCCCCCATGCCCACAAGGCGAGTCCTGAGGAATCAAAACACCAGATTAACAGGCGGCAGGGCGGGCCAGCGAGGACGCTGGACCTAACTGCTTTGAAATCAGTGGCAGGGCTGTAAGTTTATCCAGAGAGACCAGACTAAAGGAGGAGGAGGAGGAAAGGGCTCTCTTCTCTCTCTCTCTCTCTCCTCCCTACCCCCTTTTATTTCTGCACATGCATGTGTATGTGCATGTCCATGTGCGTGTGCAAGTGCGTGTGCCAGCCAAACGCTCTACTGCTGAGCTGCACCCCCAGCACCAGGAGGGAAGTTCTTTTGAGCTTTGTTTTGGTTTGGTTTGTGGCACTGGAGACTGAGGCCCAGGCCTCTGCACTGAGCCACACCTCCCCTTTCAGTCTGTATTTTCACTGGGGTCACTCTAAGCCACTGAAGCACCCAGACTAGGCCCTTGAATCTGTGACCCTCCCACCTCAGCCTCCCAGAGAGCTGGGATTACAGGTGGGCAGTACCACAGCCAGCTCTCAAGGGGACTTTCACACTCAGGAGCTCCTCTGCAGTGGCAGTGACAATGACAACCGTGTAACAGGCAGGGGCAGCATCTGACCAGCCCATGCAGACGTGTGTGTCCTACAGCGGCTGGGACTGGGTCCACAGGTCGCTACGCACACAGGGCAGTGACCCCGCTGCAGGCCTCTCGAACCCGCCCTGCAATGGCACCAGCCTCAGGTTGGAGCCGCAGTGTCCGCAGCACATCATGGAGTGAGTGCCGGGCAGAAGACGAGGTGCGCGGACCCCCGGGAGGACAGGAGGCCCGCTTCCTGGCTGCCAGGTGGAGCGTGGGGGCTGTGGCTGGTGTGTCACCCACCATGACATTCCTCCCAGGGTGCCTGGCCCCAGTGCACCCCTGCGCCCATCCCATAGCCCGTCAGAAGCTGGCCCCTTTGTGCTTCCCACTGGGGTCCAGGCCCTGGTGGTCCTGGCTCTGAGCTGCTCACAGCTCGGGGGCCCACATGGCACCAGCCGCCCTGCCACCTCCTGGAGCCTGCCGGTGCTGCACCCCCACACACAGCCCAGCCCATGTCTCCCTCTCAACCCAAGATCTGTGAGGGTGCTGGGCGGTAAGCAACAGGGTGTGGAAAGCCAGGCCATGCAGAACGCCACACAGAGAGCTGTCCGTGCTCCTGGCGCACCTGGGAGTGGCTAAGGTCCCTGCAGCTCCTGCATCCTCCCCAGGTCTCCCCATGCACGCCCTCATCTGCGCAGCTTAGCTCGGAGAGCCACCTGCCCTGCACGATGACCTGCACCCTGACCCGTGAGGACCAGCGTGGTACCGTGGCTTCCTCGTCAAGTGTCCCCACATTGGAGGCATCTGTCACAGCAGCTGCAGGAGCTGAGCTGACACCTGTCTCCTCGCGTTAGGATCAGCAGGAGCGTCACAGCCCGGGGCCCAGTCCCTTCCCCTACCCAGACCGCCAGCCCCCAGCAGGAGGGAGAGGACCCCAAGAGCCGCAGGGACAGTCACATCCCACAGGCCCCTACGCTGGCTGCTCTTGTCTCCCTGGCCTCTGTGTCCCCTCTGCAAAGCCCCGGGGACAGCACCCTCTCACACAGCCATTGGAGTTAGAAACAAGGCCCACGGTGTGGAACAGGGACAGCCTGAGGCTGGGCCAGGGGCCTAAGCCAGTGACCACAGTGTATAACAGCCCGCAGTGCACATGCTGCCAGCACCCGCACGTGAAACCCGTCTGGCAGGGTCGTCCCCTTCTAGTGCCAGGAAAAGAGGTCCTGGTGATGGAGCTCTGCTGCAGTGGGGGAGCTCAGAGCCACCCCACCCCGGGTGGGTCAGCTTGCCAGGGCAGAGGCTTCGGACACCCGTGTGGTGGAGAGCAGGCAGGGGTTCTCCCCTCAGCTGGACGGCTCACATAGGGGCTCTCAGAGGGGCACTCAGTCCCCAGGCTTCCCCAGAGGCCCTGCCAATGTACCTTTCTTCTCACACAGTCACTGAGATCTTTTAAAATCTCGCTGTAGCTGGTCACGGTGGCATATACCTCAATGCCAGCACTCTTGGGAGGCTGAAGCAGGAAGATCCTAATTTTGAACCCAGTCCAAGCAATTTAACAACTTACAAGATCCTGTCTCAAGATAAAAAAAACATAAAAAGGGCTGGGGATGTCACTCGGAGTGAAGGCTCTGGGTTCCATCCCTCACACAGCGAGGAAGAAGAAAAAGGAAGTAAGAGCCCACGCTGGCCGCCAGCCTCTGGGCCACCTCCAGCAGCCTCTCTGCCAGCGAAGGCCCTGGGCTGGGCACCTGTGCTGGGCAGCCTGCTTACAGAAGGGTCTGGCAGCGAATGAGTGAAAGTCGGAAACGGGAAGGAAGGGGCCGAGGTGAGTGGGGGCCGCAGAGCAGAGGTGAGGACAGAGTCCAGCGCATCTGGGCCTCGTCCTGAGGGTGGAAGCCTTCCCCGCCCCAGTGCTGCCCTGCATCCAGCCAGGCTGAGTGGGGTGACGAGCCTCCAGCCCTCGAGGGACCGGCACAGGCGGTGATCCCCCACAGGCTCCTGTTTGCCCAGGACACCTGGCTAAGGCTGATGGAACCAGGTGGGCAGGCAGAGGCCGGCTCCAGGCACTCCACCCCGGACCCTGCCACTGGACGCCCACTGCTGTGGGACGTGCTGGGTCTGGAAGGAAAACAAACTCGCTGCTGGGGAAGCAGCCGGGCGCACACTGGGGGGCTGCTGTCCGCGGGCAGGGAGGCCAGTTGGCCGGAACCAGGGCAAACAGAGTGTCCCCTCCCTGGGCCCTTGGCAGCCACCCGAGCCCAGCTGGGATCTGGGTCCGACAGCACCGAGCCGGGACTCGGCCTCTGCCCCGGCCCCAGGCTGTACGCTTCGGCCCCCATCCGTTCATTCGTTCCTTCCTTCTCCTAGCCTCCCCAGGGAAGCCCTGGGCACTGGGCTGCAGGTGACTGTCTGGTCACCTTCAATGGCTCCCTGGTGCCGGCAGGCTAATCCAGCCGCCCCACATGGCCTTGCGGACCCAGCCTGATCTGCTTGGAGATATGCACCCCATAAAGTTCCCGCTCATAGCACCCTCCCACTCAAGAACCTTCACAGCTCCCCATGGCCCAGCCAAAAGCAGGAAGCAATGCAGGGCTGCCCGAGGTGGTGTTCCCAGCCTCTGCAGCGCACCAGACCCTCGGCCTTCCCGCCAGCTCATCATCCCCGTTAAACACCTTCCCTCCCCCACATCTGACGGCTCCAGAAGCCACCTGGATGCCCACCCTGCCTTCACCGTGGGCCCCCAACTCCTGAGGACCTGCTTTGCAGATGTGGCCCCCAGGCACAGAGAGGCTGAGTCCCTCGTGGAGGCCACGCAGCTAGGAAATGGGGGGTCTGGGCCCGGACCCAGCAAACAGGGACGTTCATTATTTATTTTTACATGCAGTAGGCATCTGTTGTACAGCTGCCCTGTCACAGGGGCCATCTGGGCTGATCTGGACATGGCTGGGACACCCCGGGGCCTCAGTTTCCCCTCTCTGCCAGGGAGGCCCGCGGAGCTGCTCCCAGTCCTGGGGGCAAGGGGAGAAAGCCAAGCTTCTGCCTCCTTTCCGGCCCAGCCCACCACTCAGGGGCAGCAGCCAGAGCGGGAGGAGCCGGGAAATCCGGAGGGTGGAGGGTGGCCCCAGCCACAGCCCCCGGCCGGCGCCAAAGGGGGCGCCGGCGCCCCGAATCGGCCCCAGATGCGCAGTGCAGCCGCATTCCTGGAAGGTAGCACCAGGCCAGCCCGCGCCAGATGTGCATCCGCGGCAGCTGGCCCGGCTAATAAGGTCAGCGCCTGGCTCCAGCCAGCCGCGCACCACGCCTGCCCGCCCCCCTCCGGCTCCTGGGGGGAACTCACCCCCACCCGGGAACCCCCGCCCCCTGCAGTGGGCGGGAGGCCAGACCCCTGCGAACCAGCAGGCAGAGGGGGGTGGGCGTGGGTTGGCCTCAGAGGGTCCCAGCGGGGAGGGCACCCTGCCTACAGCTGCTGGCCAGGGGCCCCAGGAGCCAGGATCCGGGATTCCCCCGCCATAGCCACCCCCACCGGGACAGCCACTGTCCCACCCTAGACTGTGCGGTCACTCTGCGGGGGCAGGGTACAGGGAGCCAGCTGGGGTCAGGGCTCCCCTTCACCGGCCCCTCCCCCCAGATAAAGGGCAGCCCCGGCTTTGTTTCTGCAGTAAAGCGAGCCAGATGCTGGATCCCCCAGCTGGGCCAGCTCAGCTGCGGAGCTGTGCAGGGGTGGGAGGCAGCCTGCCAGCGACCTCTGCCTCTTCTGAGGTCAAGGGCCAGCGAGGCCACTGCTGCGACAGACACTCCAGGGCAGGTACGGCTCCCCAGCCTTCAGCTTCCTGTCCATATCGGGAAGATGGACACAGCCGGGGGCTCAGTGGGTGTCATTGCCACCTCCTGTCCCCACCACAGCCAAGGCCACACGACCAGAGCAGCTGCCCATGGTCACTCCCACCCAGGCAGATCACGCTCTCCTTCGAGGGCCCAGAGCTGGAGCTGATTTCAGCCCACTGCACAGGCAGGGACACCAGGCCCAGCAGGTCCCCAAGCTCGCAAGAGACAGGACTGCTTCTTAAAAACAAGGAAGCAGCCCAGAGAGGTACAGATACTTGAGGTCACACAGCAAAGGAAGGTAAGGGGAAACGTTCTGAGAGGCAAAACAGGAGGGGAAAGGGGCAAGCACCCCCCTCATAAAACGGACTGCAGCCTGCTGGAAGCACATCTCCACAGCGCTTGCTCAAATGCAGGTTCCAGGGCCCTGGTTGGGTCCTAGCAAACCGGAGTCCCCCGTGGAGACCTCGGAGCCTGCATCCATCACGAAGCCAGCTCTGGGCACATCCGGGTCTGGGGAGCCACCCACCTTCTGTGTGCTGCCTGTGTGGCTGCTCGTATGGGGGTGGGGTAGGAGGCACCTGGGAAGCCGTGGCAGGCACCCTGTCCCTCCAGGCCGCTGTGCTGGGAACACAGCCCCACCTGGGCAGGCCACCCGGGAGGTGGCGGGCACCCAGCTTGGAACCCTCGGGACCATCTGGGACCCGCACAGCTGCCCAAAGATCATTCGTCATCGGAGTCCTCGTCATCGTCTGCTCCTTCTGCATCCTCCCTCGTGGCCCACGCCCATGGTGCCCGGGCATGGACATGCACTGCACATATGTATCATACATGTGCACATGTGCTGTATACCCCAGTGCACACATACCATGCACACGCCTGCCATAAACACACATGTGTACACACATGTGGACGTGTCACACATGCGTCCCACAATGCGTCTACCTCATGAGTACATGCACACATTCTGTACGTGCCACACGCATGCCGTGCAGCATCCTGGATTCACCTGTGCATGCACACACATGCATACTTGCCATGCTTGCACTGGCAGCTCCCCTCCCCCAGAGAGGACCACAGTGGCCTTGGAGCTGTGCCCCCTCCGCAGCCCCACCTGGCTCTGTCCCGACTTCTGCTTTGCGTGGGAAGTCAGTCACGTCACCATAGCAACTGCCCAGGATCTCCCTCCACACAAGCCCTGGCTGCAGGGGAATCTGATTCATAAAAAGTGAGCAGGTGAATCAGTGACCGGGGACATTCAAGATTGGCACACGTGTGCCATCGGTCGGGGAGGGAGGCTGGGGTGTGACAAGGATTAGTGGGAGCCTCATAGCTGCAGCCCCACCATGACCCTCTTGGCCGACGAGGACTGCTGCCCTCTGACCCCAGCCGCACACCTGGAATCCAGGTGGCCGCACACCTGTGTGCTGCCTGGGCCCGCAGCTGCAAGTGCTGCACCCGAAGCCTTCACCCACACACTCACAGCGGGAAGGACTCAGGCGGGGAAGGGTGCCCTGGAAGTCCCTGGGCCCTGGCATGGCTCCAGGCACAGGTACTGCGGCAAGGCTCCATGGGGTGAGGGCTCGGGCACTGTGTGCCCTTCAGATGCCCCGCGTAGGAGCCTGGTCCCCGGGGTGGTCCGAGTCTCTGTCTCCCCAGGGGAGGCAGTAACAGACAGGCACAACAATGACCCTCTGTCCCAGCCCACGTGCAACCACTGGTCCACAGCATGTCTGTCCGTCCAGCCATACTTCCATCTGTCTGTCTCATCTGACCACCTGCATATTCAGCCACCAGCCAATCATTCAGCCACCCACCAATCATTCAGCCACCCACCAATCGTCCAGTCCTCGCTCTACCACCTGCTCTGTCCACCTACCTGCCCCGTCCTCCATCTGTCCATGCCTCCCGCTACCCACCCACCCCATTGCATGTGGGGCTCCTCAGCAGGGCTGTAAGCGGTGTCACGGAGTCTGCCCAGGACAGGCACCTGCTGGAGACGCCCTGCCCGCCAGGAGGAAGCCGAGCTTCCAGAAAAAGCCCTGGGCCGGGCGTGTGAAGTGGATGTCACCTGCCTGTCACAGGAGTCGGACTCTGCTCCCCTTTGCTGGCACTCTGTTAAGTGGGATTCGCATCAGAGGAGTGTGGACAGGTGATTCGGAGACTTCTGGAAGCCCAGGCTGACCCAGACGTGAACACAGAGGCAAACCAGCCTGTCCTTCCCTGCCGGCTGCCAAACCAAACCTGGCAGATGAGGCCTGACAGGACCTCATCACTGAGCCTCAGTTTCCCTGTCCGTCCAGGGGATTCAGGGCAGCCACTGTCACCTTGCCTGCCCCCTAGAGTCTGAATAGGCCGGGTTTGTTCTCAGAACCCTGCAATTAACCCCTTGAATTAACCCCCTGGTGCCATGGTTCCCTTCTCTGCTAGACCTGTCCAGGAGGATTAACTCAGCCAGCAGGTGGGGAGGGGGGACAGCACAGGGTGGGCCATGCGCATCACACCAGAGCACGGGCAGGGAGTGCAGCCCCACAGCCACAGTGGGGTGCTCCACCCCATGCCACAAGCCACAGCCACGCCACTTCCTGCAGGCCCCCTGCCAGGTCAGGCCTCCGGGCCTTTGCCGGGGAAAGCTGAGGCAGAAGCAGGTGTGCCCTCTGGGACAGGACTCTGCTCTCCGTCTTTGGGGCTCAGGAAGATGCCACCTCTGCCCCTCTCCTGTCCCCAGGCTCACCAGGCAGGACTGCCTGCCACCCACTGTGCCCAGCACACAATAGGTGCTCAGCAAACCTTGGGAACCAATGCAGGCAGGAGGATGCCGGCCCTGCCAAGCACCAGGCACCCGGAAGGCAGGGAGTTAAGCTCAGAAGGCACCCGAGACTGCAGCCCAATGGAACAGCCGTGCTGATGTGTAGGGCCTCGAGCTAAAGCCAAATGAAGAGTGTCTCCCGCTGCCAGCAGAGCCAGGGCTGCTCCGGGAGTTTGGCTCCAGGAACCCCCGCTGTGTTCTCACCTCTCCCGCCTCCTCCCTTCCCCACAGCACCTCCAGGCACCTCCGTCCCCCAGGACCCTCATCCATAGCCCCACAGCACTCCCTTCTCCCAGGGCTACTGGACGTCCGGAGCTGGGTATGGGCTACACAGTTCTTGGGGGGAGGTGACAGGGTGTGGGGACATAAGAGGGGGGCTGCTGACACCATGAACACCTGAGTGCAAATGAACTATGCACTTTAAAAGGCTGTGGAGCTGAGCATGGTGATGCACACCTGTAATCCCAGCACTGAGGAAGCTGAAACAGGAGGATCTCTGCAAGTTCAAGGCCAGCCCAGCTATACAGTGAGTTTGAGGCCAGCATGGACTCCACGGCCAGACCCTGTCTCAAAAGACAAACAAAACAAAACAAAACAAAACAAAATGCTATGGAGAAGCTGGGAATGGCAGCACCTGTAATCCCAGTTCTCTGCAAGGCTGAGGCAAAAGGATCACAAATTTGAGCCCAGCCCCCGACAACTTGAGACTTGAGAAATCCCAGTTTTGAAATAAAAAACAGGAGGCTGGAGACGAAGCTCAGGCACGGCCCTGGGTTCAATCCCCAGCACCGAAAAATAAATAAACCAACGCGCTACAGTAGTAAACTTCAAGCTGTGTGTGTTTTACCACTGTTTTTAAAAGAGATTTAAAACTCAGCCCTGGTCCCATTTGGAATCATCAGCTTTAGGAGTTGGAGAACTTTATGAGAAGGTCTGAAGACGTTCTTCTGCCGCCCAACAAGACAACAAACACACACAACGGCTCTGACTCCTGCCCACCACAAGTAGCCAGGGAAACAAAGAAACAAGCAAACCAACCTGGGCCTGGCCTGGAGGTACACACCTGTCATCCCAGAGGCTCAGAAGGCTGAGGCAGGAGGGTTGCAAGTTCCAGCCCAGCCTGGGCCACTTAGCAAGACGCTGTTTCAAAACACAAAATCAGTAAGAGCTGGGGCTGTAGCTCAGAGCAAAGGCCCTGGTTTCAACCACCAGGCCTGCAAAATAAATAAAGAATGAAGGGCTAGGATGTAGCTCGGTGCTCCCTGGAAAATGAAATGTGGAACCTCCCTGCAGACCGGCTTTTGGGACGTAGGACACCGCTGCTAAGAGATTCAGGGTAGAACGAGGCCAGTGAGACACAGGAAACACAGGGGCTGCAGGGCCAGGGAGACAGAAACAAGCGCCCAGCAGTGCGCCCCGCTGGCCCCCGGGCAGGGTGGGGCGGGACACCGTTGGCAGGGCCACACATCCGTGTCCTGCGCTTCACAGGTATCCAAGGAGGGCTGCAAGCCCCAGGATTCCGGCTGATTGACCCAGCTCTGTGACGGCTGCGGGACAGACGGGCCTCCATCGCCCCGTGGTGGCCCTGTTGTCCCTGCTGCTGTTGGAGCCTGTGGGACATCAGTGACATCCCAGGGGCCGCTCCTGGGAGCTGGAGAACCTTGGAGATGCACCAGGTCCCAGAACATGTGGCCCTGGGCTCTGTGACACATCTGTTCCCAGGGCCTGGTGCAGGAGACACCAGGCACCACCCCAAGTGCAGAAGGTTGTCCCACTAGGACCAGGAACATCCAAGGAGGGTGGAGGCCAGGGCCTGCCCCACGCCATCAGGGACTCAGCCCAGCCCAGCACAGTGCAGCCCAGGCCCTCCCTGCCCTCTGAGGCGGCCAGCGGGTCAAGGTGGCCCTGCAGGAAGGAGCAGCAGGCGTGAGGTGGCCTCGGGCCCCTCTTGAGCAGGGCTGGCCTCCCCGGCTCCAGCAGGCCTGACGTGGGGCCTGGCGCTGTGCCCAGGCAGAGCTAGCGTGCCAGGGCGCCCCCACACGGTGCCGGGGTGGCTGGCCGCGCCCCACCGCGCCTGGCTGGGAGGGCTCTGTGCTGGACGCGGGTGGTTTAGAGAGCCGCTGCTGTGCTGGAAGGAGCCTTGGCCTGCTCGGGCCTGCAGGGGAGTGGGTGGCGGGTGGCAGCCCCAGTGGGCACAGGGAAGGCGGCAGCCTGCTGAGGGCTTACAGCCTGGGGCTGGGCTGGCATCCCTGGGCTCTGGAGCCCACTGCCCTTTCTACAAGGGACACTTTTCTGTCCCTGCAGGTGGGGCTCAGGCTGCTCACGGCAGGATGTGCACCCGTGTGTGTGTGTGTGTGTGTGTGTGTGTGTGTGTGCGCGTGCACGCACACAGACACAAATGTGAGGATGGAGGGGGAGGGGACCTGGGACAGGGGCGATGGGGAGAGGAGGGAGCAGAGACGCAGAAAGGGCCAGGACTGAAAGAGGGGTGTGTGGTGCTGGGCGGTGTCACTGTCGCCAGGCGCAGCAGCAGCTGACTTCCCCAGGAAGCCAAGCCCACAGCGGGCCCTCACCAGCGCCAAGGCCGCCCCGCCCACAGCACGGGGACAGCTGCAGATCGCTGGGACCGCGACCAGGCCTCCCGCCTCGGGTGGGGCTGAGCCACTTGACCCGGGGGTCTGGCTGTGCTGGGGTTTTATGGTCGGGGCCTGGTTTTCCCAGCCAGGGTGTCTCAGAGAGGGGACGGCCGGGACGCTGGATGCCACAAAGGCCTGGCTGTTCTCCCGGGCCTGGCCGGGCCAGGAGGGGGTGGGGCGGAGGAGGAAGCCAGAGCAGGGGGTCGCCTCAGGGAGGTTTTCCTGAAACAAGAGGGAAGGGGGAGTGAGGGAGGACAGACAGACAGGAGGATGGGGAGACACACTAGCCAGGGAAGACCTGGTGGTGGGATGGGGGGGGGGTCAGAGACAAAGGCTACCAGCGCCAGCGGGGGCGCAAGCAGCAGGAGGAGGCCCAGCGGCCTGCATGTGTGTGGTGGGGCTGGAGTTCAGAAGGGGGAAGAGGTGGTTTGACGACCAAAGTCATTGAAAAATTTTTGGCACAGCTGCCGGAGGCTCCTGGCCGCGGGCCCGGCTCCGAGCTGAACTTAAACAAACCCTGCTGCAGCCATCTGCTTGATTTTAAAATAAATCAAACAGTCTGTTGAGCCGGGGGTGATCGGGTTTCCATCTGCACTGCCGCCGCTCGCCGGCCTGGAGCCCGATTGCCTCTCCCAGCCCAGCACAGGCAACACGTGGCCAGCAAGCCCCCCAGCCGGGCCAGGCCGTAATGGGGACAGGGACCAGGTCGCACAGGACCAGGCTGTTTCCACAGGGGGTATAAGGGGGCGGGACCAGAAAGGACTGGTGGGGTCCCAGTGTGGGGCCACCCCAACTTGTTCCGGCTCCAAGGGGTGGAGGGGCTGCAGCAGGGAGCTGGCTGGGCAGCATGAGAGACGCCACTGGCCACCAGGGCGGGCAGCTGTGGCTCCTGGCTGGGAACAGCAGCCCGCAACCCACCTGGAACTGCCGAGTATCGCTGCAGGGTTCTCCCGCCCAGGCTGCTTGTCCTGGGAAATGCTGCCCATCTGTCACCAAGGGTTGGCTGTCACTCACAGGGCCGAGGGCCAGGGAGGTGGCATCCAGGAGACACCAGAGTGGGTCCCCGAAGGCCACTGTCAAAGTGGCAGGGCCAAGGACACACGGGAGCCCCAGTGTGACTCTGGAAAAGGTGGCAGGAGAGGCATGGCCACAGGAGACAGGTCGGGGTGCAGAGAGAGAAGACAAGACAGCTGCAATGGGAGGGGGCGGCGTGGGGCACAGGCACGGGACAGGTGGAGGCCAAGGTCAGCTGTCTGCTCTGGGAACAGAGGGAACGTGAGGTGTCCACCGTGGCCAGTGAGGCCACTGTCAGCCCCCAAGTCTGCTCCCTGCCAGGTGCGGGCACACGCCTCTGATCCCCGCACTTGGGAGGCTGAGATTGCCACAAGTTCGAGGCCAGCCTGGGTTTCAGAAGGCTCAACTCCTGCTCCCCCAGAACAAAACAGGACTCCTCTGGTACAATGTCCACACGGACAAACACGACAAGCCCACTGTCAGGCTGTGGTCCCACTAGACCCGAGGGCCAACAGAGGACGAGCTGGCCAGGCAAGGAGAAACTGGCTGGGCCACCCACCCCACACCCACAGGGCCCAGGGGACGCTCAGAGACTGCAGGGTGTGGGCAGGAGGGACACACAAGGGGGCATCCCGTCACTCAAGCAGAGCCCTGGGCCAGCCCTGAGGACAGAGGCTCCGACAGCTGGGCCCCCTGCGGCTGCCATCTGTGGGAACTCTGCCCCAGAGAAAAGGAGCTCACACCTTGGCCCTCAGCCCCAGGCAGCCAGAGATGGGGGCATTGCCTGCTTCCTGCCTGCTCACTTCAGATGCTCAGAGACCCTCCTGCCTCAGCCTCCTGAATAACGGGACAACAGGTGTACACCATCACGCCCAGCTCCTCTGGGTGATCAGGAACATGCTTGGGGCGGGGGCTGGGGCCTCCATGCCCTTCAGCCACCCCCTCAGCCCTGGCCTCACCCCAAGACACTGAGGCACAGAACGTAAGGCAGCAAGGTTAGCCCAGGACCCAGTGGGCAGCAAGATTAAGGAATCTCAGGGCCCACTGCTTTCAGGCCATAGTAGAGCAAGAGTCCCCAGCTGTTCCCCTCCTGTGTTCTCACCCACTACAGCCAGGAAGGAGCAGCCACGGCCAGGAGACCACACAGTGACCACAGGGGACCTCTCAGAGGAAAGCACAGCGAACAGGTCATTGCCACGGAGGCCATTCAGAGGCTGTGATGCCCCCTGGGCTCTAGTGGCCCTCAAGGTCCACTTGGCACCTGAGTGGGCACAGGCTGTGGCTTCAGTGCCTTGTAACTGTCCACCCTGGCGCACGGAGCGATTTCCTTAATCTGCATTGCTGGCGCGTGGGGTCTCTCCTGCCCCACTAAGTAACAATGCACAGGAAGTCCCTGTGGGTCTACTTCCCCCCACCAGAGATGGACACGAGGGCCCTGGAGCTGCATCCCTGGCCCTTTTTATTTACTTTTATTTACTTTGAGACCCAGTCTCCTAAGACACTCAGACGTGCAGGCTGGGCTTGAACTTGTGATCCCTTGCCTTGGGCTCCTGGGGTGCTGGGATTCCCTCTCACACAGGTCTTCCTTAGGGACGCCTTCCTGGGGCACCGTGCTGTGTTTCCGAGGCCTGTGACGCCTTGGCAGTCTGGGGAAAGACTCGAGAGTGAGGTTTCCTGCCGCCACCGTCAACATGAACGAATGGCCACATTTCTGCGGACTTGTCAGCACCTAGCTGCCCGCTTTCCGGTACCGCCCGGCTCAGCACCAGTCCTCCCCGCCACCAGTACCAGGGTCCTCCTGTCCACAGCCTGTTCTACCACAAGCACCTGAAAATGCAGAGGTCTGGCTGGTCCTGGTGACCCGTGCTCTGGGACACTGTTCGGTCCCCGGGCCTGGCGCTGCCCCAGGTGGAGGGGCCTGTTTCGGTGGCCCCTGGACCTTCCCTGCTCCGATCCGGACCCCTGGTCTCCCAGCCTGGCAGTGAAGTCACAGGCAGTGTCTGGACAGCTGCCGCAGATTCAGAGTCTTGGGTGCGGGCCAGGCAGCCTGGGCAGCAGTGGGTGCCACCTTGGGGACACACGGAGCTGCTCAGCACAGGGCAGAGGACAGGGACAGCAGTTCTGAGGAAGGACAAGGACACCGTACCCTGGGTTCAAATCCTGGCATGGCCTTTACGGCACTTCGGCCTCAAGCAGGTCCCTCAGCTCCTCATGCCTCAGTTTCCCCATCTGTAAAGCAGGTTCAACATGCACAACTCCACAGCAGGCTGACCCCATGCAGCTTGGCAGGCCCTGGCCGCAGTCCGCACTCCACAAACATGACCTTCGGCTGTGGGTGGTTCATGAAGTATCCACACCCACCCATGTGACTGCCACCCGGCAGGCAAGGACACAGAAGAGGAAAAACACCAGGGAGGATGCAGATCAGGGATCAGGAGGTGTGCGGCCCACGAGACCCAAGCGTTTCCGGTCTGATTCTGGACAGAAAAAGCTGCCAACCCTGGGCTGGAGGCACCCACGTCCCCACAATCCCTTTTGAGGGCCCAGGGCTGCAGGGCCAGCAACTGAGGGATCCTGACGGCCCACAGTCAAGGAAGTGCCCAGCAAAAGTGCCCGTGGAGACTCAAGGTGGCTCCCCTGCCACTCGGCCCCCTCCACCAGAGCTCAAGAACCCACACCTGGTAGGGAAAGACACCACAGGCTGGACGCTAGGGAAACTGAGGCAGGGAGCCACTGCAGGACTTAGGCAGAGTCACCAGCCAGCAAGGACAGGGACACAGGCCAGGCACTGTCCATGCCACTCTGTACCTGGCCCCAGGACACCCTGACCCCCTCAGATCTCTCCCTGGGTCACCTGGGTGGCCAGCTGCTATTCCACACCATGATGCCACTGTGCCCTGCCCTCCCACTCTCCAAAGTGGCCTAAGGGCACCCATGGGCACTGCCCTCCTACAGCTGGTCTCTCTCAGACCCGACCCCAAAATGCCCATGTTGTCACCATGGCCCTGCACCCAGCATGGCCTGGTAGACATTTGAATGACTGAGTGATCACCCTGCTGACGCCAGCCATCAGTAACGTGAGCTGCGTGTGACCCCACTTTTCAAACTGAAGGCAGAGTCCTAGAGGTGTGACAGACTCCTGGGGTCACCCTGCTGGTGGCACCAGGCACTCTGAGCTGCCAGGCCAGGGCGGGAACCTCCACAAGGAGGCTGGAGGGCACCTGCTCCCCGCCTGAACCCCACCACAGCCACTGCCCACCACTTGGGACATGTGTGCAGCCACCTCACGCTGGTACAGCCTGGGGACTGGGCTGCTCGCAGGGGCGGGGCCGGTGACAGACTCTGACCCAGGACCCAGGACCTTTGGCCGGGGGGCGAGCAGGGAGCAGCGCCCAGGGGCTGGGGGCCCCGTGCTGGGCCCATCCCCCACCTCCCCCGAATGACACCACAGTAGAGGTGACCTCGAGCCCCGAGGTGACCGGTCCCGTCACCCTGCCGGGGACCCTCAGGCCTGCCGGGAGCCGGCGTGGAGAGCAAACACGTCACAGCCAGGCAGCCCGCTGCTCCGGAGCCAAGGCCCACGAGGCTGTAAACAGCCCTGCTCCTGGCCCAGCCGCTGGCCGCCTCCCTGAGCCGGGAACCCGTCGCCAAGCGGGCGGCCTGGGGGAGAGCGGGCAGGGCGCCAGCTCCCGTCCTGGCAGCCTCGCAGCTCCTCTCCCGGAGGCCCAGGGGGTGCAGGGGGAGAAGGGCATGGGAGGGGCCGACGCCAAGGGAGGGAAGCTTGTAAACCCCGCTTACTTGGGAAAGGCAGGGTCCCCAAAGGGAAGGAGCCCAGGCCCCTCAAAGCCCCATCAGCCACCGGAGTCAATGCTGGCCCAGGAGTAGCTAAAAAGCCCTGGGCCTGGCTGCGCTCCGGTTGCTGGTTCAAAGAGGTTCACACCCTCTAGCTTCATTCTGATCCCCACTCCAAGTCCTTAGGGTCCCTCACAAGCCAGAAATGGCCAGGACACACCAGAACCCCTCAGCCCGGACCTGTCTGGACCATCACAGCCACCCTCACCACTGCCATCTCTTCTCTAATCCCTCTCACCACCAACCTCAGGGCCTTTGCATGTGCTGTCACCCCCAGATGCTGGATCTTCCCTTCTCTCCCAGGTTGCCTCCCACCCTGTTCAGACCTGGGGTCCATGTTAACTCCTACAGAAGTCGCCCAGAGCTCCTGTGGGAGGTCCAACGCCACTTCCTCTGGATCCTGGCTCTCTCCAAGCCCCAATCCAGCACCACAATGGCATTGCTTGCCTATGTGACACGGTCCCTAGTGTGATCCTCGCTCACAGTGAGACAGTTCTGGGGGAGGCCATGTCACCTTCACCCTGTGCCACCCTCCACTGCTCACGTGCAGTTACACTCGGGAACAGATGGTGTAGGCATCCTGTCCGCTGCATGGTCTACACGCCAAGCTTCGAGGCATTCAAAGGCCCCAACCCGCTGCTCTGGGCCCTCAGAGTGGGAAGCTAGCAGGACGCTCCAGCAGGAGAGGCCCTCTTTGGGCTCCTCATCTGCAGCCCTGGCTGATGGCGACAGCGGCCTGCTTCAGGAGCTGACGCTGGGGGATGCATGCACAGGCCCCCACATGACAGCCTTACACCCCAGGCCCGGGTCTCCTGGAGTGCTCTGGCCAGGGCTCTGACTCCCTGGACTTGAACTTGGGCCTCAGGTCAGTCCCCAGGTCCTTGCTGAGGCCCCACAGAGCCACAGAGCACACACTGAGCAGGGACAGGCCAGGCACTGGTGGAGCAGTCAGGGTGGCCCACCGTCCGGGGGCGGCCCAACGCGGGGCCTGGGGACAGGCACTGACACTGCACCTGGGCCCCCAGAAAGCCATGACCCAACCACCGCAGCACTGGTGGGGACCAGAACTGCTGTCCGCTCATGGCTGCACACCAGGCAGAGGCTGGGACCCCGGGGTGTGGTGCGGATGCTGAGGGAAGCCAGAGACCAGGAGGGCAGCCCCCTGGGGCACAGAGAGGGCTCACTGCAGCGGCAGCAGCTGGCGGCAAAGGGCTAGGTGCTTGGGACCGAGGTGAAAGGGCAGGACCACCACCTCTGCATAGCCCTAGGAGGATATAAGGCACCCACCCCAGCACGGCTTGATGGCCGAGGGCCACACACAGAGGCCTGCGCTGCGCCACTTCCCCCGGGGCTCAGGGCAGAGAGCCAGGGACGGAGCCCTGGGCAGTGGGGGCTCAGGATACAGGTTTTGGGGGGCCCAGAGCACCTGTCAGCTTCGAGGACTCGAGACTGCAGACGTCCACAGTGTGTGCGCGTGTGTGCATGCACGTGCATGGCACTGGGTGGCACCATGACTTTCCACGGCAGCCACAGCTGCTCTCCGGGTCTCTGTGACACTGTTACAGACGCCCAACGGGCCAGCAGCCTCGGCTGGGAGGTGGCAGTTCCAGAACCCGGGCCTGGCTTGCGCCACACATAAGGTCACAAGGCAGCCACCAAGGGCTGGTGGGGTGGTCAGGGTCCCTCCGCAGCCATTGTGCCTCGCTGCCCCCATTCCTCCTGGATGCACCCTGCCACTCTGTCCCCATCCAGGCAGCAATGGCCCAGGAGCCTGGGGCCCAGCGCCACGCACTGCAGCCACATGTGTGTCCACTTGTGTGCCCTGTGTGTCCTGTGCCCAGGGCCGGGAGGGAGCATGTAGCTAGGCTGAGCCCTCACAGGCCTGCCAAAGTGCAGTGGGAGGACAGGCCAAAGGAGCCCCATCTCAGGGGACCCCAGCCCACTCCCAGGACACGCAGGGTGCCGGGCCAGAGGAGGAGCAGCAGGGAGGTGTGGTCACAGCCAGGGGCCAGGGCCTGTCCCCAAGGAGGTGGAGGCCCGCCCAGCTGGACCCCAGTGGGGCAGAGGGCATCTGGCAGGAGAGGCAGGGACCGCTGTGAGGTCAGTGGGTCCAAATGGCCTAGACCTCGATGCGGCCTCCTGCACTAGGGAGTCCTTCCTGAGGAGCCAAGGGTGGCCTGGTCACCATGAGGACAATGCCCTACTCCAGACAGGGCTCTGCTTTGAGAGGCTTACAGCCCCATCTGCACCTCCCCTGCCCAGCACCCCCGAAGCTGGCAGCAGTCTCCTGTCCACCCAACCTGGAGGCTTTTGGGGAGCCTGGGGGGCCTCACCTGGCTCTGGGAGGAGAGGCGCTAGGGCGGGGAGGCCAGGCCAGCCCAGCCCCTCGGCGTCACCTGGGATGAGATCCAGAGCCTGGGGACCTCACCTGTGCCCCAGGCTGGGCAGGGCCTGCACCTGCGTCTCCCCGACTCCCAGCGTGGCCAGGCCCCGCACTCCCCACCTGGACTCTGCTCTCCCTTGCCAACAACTCACTTTTCAAAAATCTGCTGGACACTTTTTTCTTAAACTTTTTTTTAATACTAGGAATTGAACACAGGACCTTTGCACTGCATTGTAACTTTATTATTGTTTTGATTTTTAATTCTGAGACAAGGTCTTGCTAGGTCACTAAATTCTGGGTGGGCTCAAACTTCCACTCCTGCTTCAGCCTCCCACAGGAGAAAAACAAACGAACCAAAAGCTCTCTCTTCCACAGGAGCCACAGCAGCTCTCCAGAGACCCCTTTTTAAAGCTCTGCCTTCCCTGCCCATCACCCCGACACCCGCAAGGTCCTGGACAGGGAAAGAAGCAGGTTTCGGCAAATTATTCTGGCAGCACACTGCGGCAGATGGACGTGTGGCCTCCTGGGCTGTCTCTCGGGGAAGATGGCGGGGAGCCCGGGTGGCCCAGTCCAGCGGGCACAGTCCCCCTGCAGCGCTGCTGTGGGACCCCTCCCCAGCCCGGGTGCTGGCTAGCACCTGGGGCCCAGGGTCACATTCTGAGCAGATGATAGGGTCCAGAGCAGAGCAAACCCGGGTGAGATTCTCCTCGAGGCCCGATGCAGGCTGTTGGACTGCGCACTCAAGAGGGCTGAAGTGGCCAGCTGTGCACCGTGCCTGTTTTATCACAATGGAGACTGAGGTCGGAGGGACACACCAGCCCCCAGGATGTCTCCTTGCAACAAGATTAATGTGGGTGCGCCCCGGTGTGGCAGCGCACACCCAAAACCCCAGCTACCAGGGAGGTTGAGGCAGGAGGGTGGTGAGTCTGAGGCCAGCTCTGAGGCTGAGAAAGACCACGTCCCATAATGAACAGGGCCAGGCGTATGGCACGGTGCTTGCTTAGCCCTGAGAGGTGCCGGTTCCATCTCCAGCTCCACAACAAAAAGGGGGTGGGAGATGAAAAGTTGGCCTCTCGGCCAACTTCCTGTCTGTGACTCAGGGGCAGCCCACGTGGTCCACAGGCCCCCAGATGGGCTGGGCAAGCACAGGCGCCAGCCACACCAAGACACAGCTGTGCCCACAGAGGGCAGGACCTGGACAGTGGGCTGCAGGAAGTTCCTGCCCCCGCCACCAACCACAGTGTGACCTCAGGAGGCCGGGTGACCTGGTTCCTCACTGGACACCTAGGAGACAGTGAGGTCGCAGCAGTGACAGGTGTTGGCAGGGCTGTCACGGGACGGGGCAAGGGGAAAGCATCCCATGCAGGTTACCTGCATGGTGACAACAAGACCACAGAGAAGAGAGTGACGGGGTGTCAGAGC
Organism: Dolichotis patagonum; assembly: GCA_004027295.1. Classification (NCBI taxonomy): domain Eukaryota; kingdom Metazoa; phylum Chordata; class Mammalia; order Rodentia; family Caviidae; genus Dolichotis; species Dolichotis patagonum. Next base: position 13,259 of record PVJX010020404.1, on the reverse strand, counting down.
TGTCCCTAGACAGCCACGGCAAGAGGGATGACAGCAGACAAGGCAGAGGGCAAGTGACAGCCCCAGCTATTTTTACTAAGGACAGAAAGCGAAGCAGTAGCAGCAGGAAGCACCCACCCCGGCCTGCACTCCTGTCCCCTTGTGTCCTGCACTCCTGTCCCCTTGTGTCCTGCCGGTGCTGGGACCACAGCAGTTGGCTGCTCCTCCATCTCAGGCCACCACAGGCTCCTAACGTTGCCTCGGTCCCCCAAGCCTCTGCTTGGGGATTCAAAACCATCCCCCCGCCCCCAACAGAGGGGGCGGCATGCACCTTCTGAACAACGGGTCCCTGTTTCATCCTCTTGGCACCGCAGCCCCAATATTCAGAGTGGAAAAGGCACAGGCTAGGACGCTGCAGTCCCACCAGGACACTGGCGGACCCGGGGCAGGGGTCTGGTGGGGGGAGGGGCATGGAGAGCAAGGCGACCCCTCTTGGCCAGCCAATGGCCTGAGAGGACACACACAGAGATCTGCATCCTTGGAGAGGGTGTTTATGTCTCAAAATAAAAGCCGCCTGCCTCCCTCCTTCTTCCTGTGGGGCTTCCCAGAGTCACTGGCGTCTCCGTAAGGTTCCAGGGGAACATGTGAGGACCTCGCACTCCAGACACAGCTGGCAGGCGTCAGGTGCAAACCCAAGCCAGGGTGCACAGGACGCTGCAGCACTTACCAAGACCCATCGGCCACATCAATGGACCCACTGAAGCTGGGGTGCCAGGGCTTGGTGGGCACCGAGGAGGGGACTGCTGTGTGCCCAAGCCAGGGGGCACCCAAAGAAGGTTCCACGCCCCAGCTGGAATCCCAGGGGCCTCCAGCCCCCACACCCTCCAGAACACCTGTGGCACATCCTCCTGGGGCCTCCCCAGATGAAGCCCCCAGCCCCTTGCTCTATGAGTCTTGTGGGACCTGCTCCATGGCCCCGGGGGACCCTGGGGGAGGGGCAGGCTGGGAAGGCTGGGGCAGGGGATTGCACCCCTTGCAATTCCCAAACCCATGCCACCCTCTGCTGCTAACACAGCCCAACCCCCACTCCCCAGAGTGACAAGCATCTAGCATCCCAGCAGGACCCGCAAGGCCCAGGTGCCCAGGATGGTCACCCAGCCAGGATGGTCTCAGCTGTCAGGGTGGGCAGGGACCCCAGGGGCTTTAGAATCACCACTTTGCCACAAGGAAACTGAGGCAGAAAGAGGAAGGCACCTGCTGCCAGGCAGCACTGCGCAGGGACACAGCAAGGAGCACCGTGCAGTGAGCAGCCGGCCCAAGAGGCTGACCCTGGCCAGGCGACGTCGCAGGCAGCAGAGGTGGCCGAGGTCACGAGGTCACGGGCGCAGCCTTCCTGGACAGGGGTCTCCGGACTCCCTGCCACGCTCCCACCATCTTGAGCCAGCCTTCCCCAAGGGCAGTGGTGATAGGGCCGCGCCACAGCCTGGGGGAACCCAAGCCAGGTGACCTTCAAATTCAGTTAAAAATGGATTTTGCTGATCATGAAAGGTCCATTTGGCTTCTGAATGAGGGATGGCGCATTCCTGCAGGCCCCACCCCGGCTAAGCAGAGCCTTGGGACTCCCTCCAGGCTGGGCTGCAGAGGACAACACCGTCACCGGCTCATGTTCCTCATGGGCCGGGTACCAACCACCAGGCGAGGAGCAGGTCCCTGCCATCTGTCCAGGCAGCAGCCTGCAGGAGGCCGGATGGAGTCCAGGAAGCCCTCCCGGCGCCCAGCACTCGGGGAGGCCGAGCAGGGAGCGAGCGGGGTGCGGGTCTCTCCTCCCCCATGCTTACTGCCACAGCCACTCTCGCTCCCTCCGGAGCTGGCATCTAGCAGACTCAGCCAGGGCCCCAGCTCCTGTGTCCCGGCCACCGAGGCTGAGGTCACCCACACATCACGAAAGGGTCCTCGGCTTTCTCCTTGGAGAGATCCTGGGCAGACCTCCGCCCCTCCACCTCTGACCCCTGACCCTTTACCCCTGACCCTATTCCCCTTGTTCTGGAAACTGGAAACCTTTTCCAATTCATCTGGCCGCCCAGAGGCCTGGTGGGGGCGGGGGGGTTGGTTTGTTCACCAGCAGCTGGGCAGCTGGGAAAATCCCGAGCTAAGCAGGGGCAGGACGCTGCCCGGCCGGGGGAGCTGCTGACTATGCAGCCTCAACACCGAGGAGCCAAGCTGAACGGATCTGGCCCCAAAGCATCGACCAGGGCCCTGGGGAGCTGGCGAGGGACCCGCAGCTGCTGTCAGAACTGCACCCCTACCCGCGGGGCCCTGGCACCTCCTGCGTCCTCTCTCTGGAGAGGCGCCCGGGCACGGCCCCCATCGCCGCAGTGAACAAGCCCAGGGAGCTGCACCCTGCCCATCGCTGTGTGGCCGGCACAAGTGACAGCCTCTCTGGGTAGCAGCAGGGACAAGAGGCCACTCCCAGCCTGCTTTCCGCTGACCCAGCACCCCCGCCCCGCCTGCTCCTCCCTCCCACCTCAGTGGCCGCCCTGCGAGCTCCATGGAGAGCTCCTTCTCCTTCTCCAACGGTTTTTATTTGCTCCAAACACACAACGGCTTTTTAGCACCCTGAGCAGAGCGTGGCTGCTCCTGGGTGGGTTAAAAACATCGTAGGTTAAAAATAGCAAATTGTCTGAAATCCCTGGCCCTGCCCACCCATCCGCTCCACACGGAGGAGCACTCACCCCCCCCACCCTGGGCTGGATGGCAGGGTAGGCCCTGGACCTTCCACTGGGCACCTCCTGGGGCCCCATGGCTGAGTACCGCCACTTCCGCCCCCTTTTGGAAAGGGCCCTGGTGGGATCCTGGATTCTCCTGTTGGCAGAAACAGGTTTTGGAGCACTTCCAGAAATGCGGCACAGAGTGAAGCCCACCCCAACTGCCAGGGTCTCGGGGAACACCACCACGTGAAAGGCACTGATAAGTCCTGCAGCGGAAAGCTCCCGATAGCTCTTGTCAACCTGCGTCACCACCTGTACCCAGTTCCCTCTGCATACACTCTGGGCCTGTCAGGTATTCAGAGTCACCCCAGCTTCTGCAGTCAGCCCAGCTCAGGAGCCTCCCAGAAAATCATCTGAACAGCACACAGCCAACAGCACCCCATCCTTCCCCCTCGCAGGAAAAGGAGTCCCTTGTGGAGGCTGCCATAGCAGCCCTGGGAGAAGCAGCCCTAGGTCAGCCTCTGACCCCCAAAAGACGCCAGAACTGTGTGGGCTTCTCTGTGCCTCAGTTTCTCCTTGGTGAACAGAGGATCGGCATTTAGGGTTTTGGGCTATCATTCGGTTCACGGCATTGGCAGAGACCACCAGACAGAGAGCCAGGGACGGAGGTAAGGTGCGGACGCGGTGTTGCCCTGACCCCCTTGGGGACAGGAGCAGAGGCTGGATGTTGGGAGCTGCCACCAGTGAGGGGTGCCTAGCTTTGGCGCCTCGGGAAATGTGCAGCGTGCAGGCCACACGCGCACACAAGGCGCATGCACACTCAGGGCCTGGTGGGAGGGGCCTGTGGGTCGCATCGGGTAGGGAAGGCACGCAGAGACCCCGCCCCACTTCGTGGGGAGAACTGGGTAAGAGGCCGTGACCACCTGCGAGTGCAGCTGGGGGTGGGAGACAGGTGCCCCAGCCCCGTCTCGCCGCCAGCTCCCTCCCATGCTTGGGCCATGTGGGAAAACAGCGTCCACCGCCACACCGGGCTGCCTGGAGCCACTGCAACCCTGGCAGAGAAACTGAGGCATGCAATGGCAAAGTAGCTCACCCTATACCACATCGAGGAAGGGTGGAACAGGGGCCCGCCTCGGGAGAGCTATGTCCTGCACAGCGGTGCTGTGCTGCCCACTTCTGCAGCCAACGGGCTGCTGGCGCCCTGCTTCCTGCCTGCGCTGGGGCCTGTTCAGGCCTGCAGCCTACCCTACGCTCACACTGCAGCAAAGGAAAACACACGTCCACACAACAGCCTGTACACAGACACTCGACATGTTATCCGTGACAGCCAGACATGGAAACAACCAAATATCCACCCACCCATGAGCAGCTAAACACACTGCAGCCTCTACATGGTGGAATATTACTCAGCCCTGAAAAGGCATGCAATGCCGGTATGTGCTAGAGCTGAGGTAAACCTTGGCAACAGGATGCTCAGTGAAAGAAGCCAGACAGAAATAAATATACATACACATATACAACAGAACTCTATGCATATTTAATGCCTAGATCAAACAAATCCACAGAGACAGAAAGCAGATTGGATTCTCCAGGGACCCAGGGGAGGGCAGAATGAAGTTTCCCTTAGAGGTGATAAAAACTGTTCTAACAGCGGAAATGCTAGGATAATTCTGTAAATATACTGAAAACCGCCGAGTGTGCCCTTTGTACAAGCAATTTTTGCTGAGTATGCACACCTGTGACCCAGCCGCTCAGGAGCCTGAGGCAGGAGGATCAGCGTGAGGAGATCAGCTTGGGAAGCTTAGTGAGGGCCTGTCTCAAGAAAGAACAGAACAAAATGGTAATTTTTGTTTTAAAGACCCAGGATGTTTGAGCACCAGATCCACTCCCTAGCACCACATACTGCCCGAGCAGTGGCCTTCACCGTACCGAGGTACCTTTTCACCCCATGGAGCCTCACCCTCAGCTCCATGACTTTTGTTTTAAGAATAAAACAGGAGAAAGTGTCCACGGTGGGCAGGACAAGGATGCGGCTGACCACGGCCCCACTCCAGGAAGCCCCCATGTGCCCCAGGTGAGGACCTTGCAGGCCGGGCAGCAGAGCTGGCCTTGGCTGATCAACGGAAACCCAGGGCTCACCTCTGCTCGGCCCCTGACGGGCTCTGTGTGGGTGGTGGGCGCCCTGCCCCATGTCCCCTCCCACTCTGTGTGCTGCGGGGGTGGAAGGGGTCCGTTGCCATGGCAACATGAAGGGAAAAGAGGCGGCAAGAGGGTTACATCAAGCTGTGTGAGGTACACCCAGTGTCGGGGACAGGGACAGTCACACACACTGTGTCCACAGTGACAGAGCCCACAGCCTCCCTGCGGTTAGTGCCAAAGAAACAATGCTGTATTTCTCTGCATTCAAACAAAAAACAGAAAAAACTGAGGTCCGACCTCTTTCTCCCTCAGCCAAGGTTTGGAGAAAAATCCCCCTAGCAGGAGGACACACGGCCTTGACCTCTCCAATGACCTCCCCAGTGGCCTCCCCGGTGGCCTCACGAGACTGTGATCTAGCCACCCACCGCAGGAGGCACAACCCCAGGCTGGAGATCCCGCCCTCCAGAGGCAGGACTGCTGAAATACGGCCTGTCCCGAGATCAATACGATCGATCGCTAAACCTGTAGCTAGGCTGATCGATAAGAAAGCACCAATTACCAACGTCAGAATGAAAGCGGCCATCGCTGCAGCATGGAGGGCCCTTCGGAGAGCAGGGGCAGGTGACAAGGCCCACCACCCCGGCTGATGAGCAGATGGGTGAGGCCCTGGAAGGGCAGAAACCTCCCAAATGGACTCGAGATGAAACCGCCGTGTGGGGACGCTCCCTCAGCACCTCAAGACACCCTTATTTACCGGGGAGGCTCCCTGCCACTGGAACACAACTCGGGGCCTCTGCTCTGAGCTACACCCCAGCCCTTGCTGATTCTGGGGCGGAACCTCACTAATTCGCTGAGTTACCCAGGTGGCCCTCAAATTGTTGACCCTGCTGCCTCAGCCTCCTACTAGTCCTGGGGTCACAGGCCTGTGTCACCACGCCCTGGCTTGGAGCAGGTTCACAAACGTTTTTAAAGCTCCCTTGTTTGATCCTTGGGGCTCTAGAGCTGTCACTTCCGATGGCTTTTAAAGACAGAGCGCCGTTCTAACCCATCACTGGCTATTTTTTAACAAGAGGTCAGTCTGGTGGCCAGGGCTCCTGGGCCAGTCAGAGACCACAGGTCCCTGGGTTACAACGCCATCCTTGATGCTGTGTCCTCGGGCCAGTGAGGCAGGCGCACACACGGGGCTCGGCACAGAGCCACACCCCAGGGGGCCTAGGCCGCCCCGGCGTGGGGCAAACAGAAGGACAGGGCGGCAGAAGCAGACGAATGCACCCAGCACAGAGCGCCGAGCTGTGCAGAGAAAGCAGGCCTGTTACTGGTGCTGGGTGTTGGGGATCCCACCTTCCCCCCAAAGGGCACACATCCTAAGTGGCTCTGTGATCGCTGAGGGGATGAAGGGAGAGTGGGGGGCTGCAAACCCCAGCATCTGGCTCCCTGCTGTCCTACCTGAGAGGCAGACCCTCCTGGCTGTTCCTGTCCACTGCAAGGTCCAGCTGCCCTGCCTGTGAGGTCCCGGTGACAGCTCCCAGGGTGACGGCCCTGACCGACACAGGAAGACGGTGAACAGTCACAGTGACACCAGCTGACAGTGACAGAGCAGCTCTGTGTGCCAAGCCCCGAGTCCCACGCACACAGTCACTCCCACAGACGGGGCCAGCCGGCCAGCAGTGTCCCCCTGGGTTCCATCCCAAGTCACGTGTCCCTGTACTCCCAGATGCCCCTCCATCTCCAACCGGCACTGGGGTACAGGGACAGGTGACAGAGGCTCGCCTCCCCCAGCACTGCCCCTGGTGACTGGGTCTGGCCTCCCCAGGGTCAGTGGCCTGGCTGGGTTTGGGCAGGGGTGGTGGCAGGCACCAAGGAAGCCCAGATCGGGCACTCTGCAGGCCCTCAACCCCCGCCCCCTCCTCTGCTCCTGTGGCCATGGCCATCAGTTCTGAGTCCTGAATGTCGCCCGGCTCTTGCCAGGGCTACCTCAGCTCCATTCCACAGCGCCCCGGCATTGACCTGTGCAGGGGTCGGGCTACCGCCATGGGCATGGTGGGGACCAACACCATGGAAGACTGGACAGTCCAGAGTCAGATGCGACGGCCGCCAACTTTGCCTCAACTTCACGCTGCACAGACCTTACAAGTACGTGGCACTTCCTGGTGTGTGAATTATCTCCATTTCACAAAAATGTGTCCTCCCAGTAGGCCCCAGCCCACACATCAGCCCTGCTGTGCCTGCAGCCCCCCACAGCCTAGGCCCTTCTCAGAGACCAGGGTGCAGCCCAGCACTCGGCACTCTACTGACTTCCCTCAGACCAGGGCAGGCCAGAACTCAGATCCTCCTGCCTCAGCCTCCTATAGTGCCTCCTATAGTGGCACCGGCCATCACACCCATTGGCCATCACACCTTTCCATTGGCATCACTGTCTGGACTGATTTCCCTGGACTTCCAGGATTCCAACCCCACCAAAAGGGCTCTGCCCAACCCACAGGACTCCCTGTCCTGCAGCAGGAGACCACTGGCTGCCACAAGTCCCCCCTCCCCCGGAGCACAGTCCCTGCCCCAGCCAGGAGCACAGGACTCCACGCAGACGTGGCTGCCCTTTTCCACCTTTGGGACTGGGCTCAGGTGTCACCCCGTCCCGAAGCCCTAGGCCCACCCTCCTGGGCCTCCCTGAAGAACTGGACTGGACCCAGCACAGCGCACCAGCCCTTTACAGGCTTGGGATGCCATGCTGATCCCAGGCACTGGGGACTTCCAGGGGCCTTGGGGCTGTGTCCCTCCACCCAACCAGGAGACAGACGGTGCCCTGGCTGCCAGCATCCAAGCGCCGCGCTGCACACGAGTGTTTCTGTCCCTACGTCCTCCCCACTGAGGGTGATCTCGCAGTGCCAAGGGCCTGGCATCACACAGAGGCGCCCGGGAATCAGAGACCCGTTTGGCAGGCCTCAGACGTCTCCCCATTGCAGGGCTGTCGCATGCACCACTCCGGTGACCACTGAAGAGGGGGACGGGGGTGCAGGTCACACAGGAGGGCATGCCACAACACCCAGGAGGGCCCTGCTCAGGGCCACGTGGGAAATGAAACAGTCCTCCAGACTGCTAGCCTCTGGGGCCAGGAGTCTGGTGTGGGGCCTGCCCCCCACCCATAGGGGCCAGCGCTGGCTGCAGACACGGCCACGGACACCCTGGAGCCCAGAGGGACAGAGCAATAGGATGAGGCGGAGTGGGGAATAGACCCCACGCCAGACTCCTGGCCCCAGGCCAGCCCTACTGCAGTGGCCGAGCTGCTTGACTTCTCTGGACATCTGTCTCACATGACAGGGACGGGGGTCCCCAGCTCCAGGCAGCCGGGGTGTGGCTCCATCAGCGTGGACAGCCCAGCCTCATTAGCCTGGCATAGGGAGGGCAAGCGTCACAGCCACAGCTGCATAGCCGGCTTCGGCTGCCTGAAGTGGACCTGGGGTCTCCCTTGGCTTCCGAGGTGCCCTTCCTCCCCGCCTGGACCTTGCTGGACCCACATGATAAGCACAGAGGGAGTTACAGGGCCCCACTGGTAGACACGGTCCCCCTTGCCTTCCTGTCTCTTTTCGGCCTTTTCTTCTCAAGGCCGATCCCTGGGGACCCAGCCTTTATAAGGGAGAGGTCAGGGGAGGCGGCAGGGATGAGGTTCGGAGCGAGTTGTATCCCCAGAGAGTGGCTTCCCTGTGGCCACCTTCCCACATCCCCACTCCCTCCCCCACACATGTTCCCAAACCACCCACTGCCAAAGGAAACCCAGCAGGAATCCAGCAGGAAGCCAGGAGCCAGCCCCGGGGAGCCAGCCCTGGGGAGCCAGCCAGTACGGGCCTCCTCCTGGCATCGGGGCCACGTACCTTGGTCCCCGGCTGTCCCCCCAGCTTGGCCCACAGTGCTCACAGCATCCCTGTTCCTTCTATACCAGCAGAGCCCAAGCCCAACCTCAACCTCCTGCACTGCTCTTAAGGGCACTGGCTCACGCCATCCCGTCACCCAGCCTCTTCATCCCCTCTGTCTGTCTCTAAGCTTCCCAAGGTCCAGCTGAGATGGAGTGGGGCAGAAGAGCCAGGTTCCAGACCCACCTATGCCACCTGCTGCGAGAGGAAGGAGCGGAGGAAAGCTTGGGCCACAGAAAGGAGCCCGGGACAACTCCCTTTAGGAAGGGCGGGGTCCACAGGACCTCATGCATCCCGCAAGGGTGGACACCAGCCTGTGCACCCGTCCACACAGTCTCAGCCACCACGGGGCCACCACGGGGCCCACCACGGTTCTCTGTCCCCTCCAGGTCCTCTCGGGAGAGGTCACAGCCTGCATCTCACCAACCCCAGTACACGAGCAAACCCGGAAAGACTCGTCCACCACGCAGTGCTCACCAAACACCCCAAGCCCCCTAGAGCCCTGACCACCACACAGTGCCATCCCCCCACCCGGAGGCGCGGCTCAGAACCACCGCATCCGAGATGAATCTGCCCCCATGAGGTGACATCGTGAAGGTCCCACCTGCGCCAAATGCTCGACCGGGCAGCACTGAAACAGTTCCACTTCTGGCTTCCGCCACACCCCCGCCGGGTGCAGATACATCTCCCCTTAGCAGCCAGGGGAGCTGCCAGGGTCCTGAGTGTCCAAGGAACCAGACAGCACCCAGGCTAGTGGCTCGGCCACAGGAGGGGGTAGACCCAGAACTAGGACCGGTCCTGAGCCAGGGCCCGCAGTCTCCCAGGGCACAGCACCAGCCTTCCCGGGACCATTTCTGATTCTCAGCAGCCGCCCGAGGGCTGGATGGCCACACGCCACAGATGAAAGGCTCTCATTCTGTGGCAGTGACCTGCCCAGATGACCATACTGAGAGCCCGGCCACCAAAGCCCCACGGTTCTCTGTCCCCTCCCCTGAGGCCACCGCCAATGCGTGTCGAGGAGTTGTACCTGGCAGAGCACAAAGGCATGGAGCGGTGGGCCATAGTACAGCCAGGTCCGTGTCACGGAAAGGCATGTCACAGGCGTCCCACGCACCGGGCACATGCGCCTATCACAGCACCGACAGACTCGGGGTCCTGAACGGGACGGGGATGCTGTTCTCACCCCTGGTCCTTCTGCAGCCCTTGGCCAGCAGCTACCACTAATTACGGGCCTTCGCCAAGCCACACCAGCCCACTGTGTTGGCAGGATGAGGCTTCCGGTCCCGATGGCCAGGAGAGGGGCTGTCACTCCCGTCCGTGGCCCTGCTCCCTCTGGCTCCCGCGAGCAAAGCCAGATGCCGGTCCCGAGCCAGGAGAGGGGAGCCAGGCAGCTGGAGAGGGCAGCGCCTTGGACAGGGGACTCAGGCTCTGCCGCGCCACAGGCACAGCTGACTTGCCCACAAGGACTTCCTGCCACCGCCGGGGAAGTCTGCGAGGCTGCTGTGCCCAAATCCCACGCCACCACGGCCCACGCCCCCACGTCTGGAAATCTGTTGCCATCTGCTGCTAAGCACCAGAAAGTCTCAAATAAGAAGCGTGAACTTGGGCGGAAAACTCTGGAAGAGCTCAGTGGCGATGGCCAGGTGGAAAGGAGCACTGCAGGGACCTCCCAGTGACCTGCGTCACAGCACTGACCGCCAGAGCTATCAAGCGGGCGAAGGCGTGTCCCCAACTTCCTGTTTGATAGAGTGCGCAGCCAACACACGTGGCCGGGGCCCATGCCTCTGCTCCCACCAGTGCCCTCATATTCCTTCACACCATCCCATGCCCCACGCTGCTGAAGCCCTGCCCCAGGCTTCTGAGGTCGGCAGGGTCGATGCACCCAAGTGCATACTCAGTGACTCCAGAAAGGGCACCTTCTGCTAGGCCAGACTGCACAGCACCAGAGAAAGCAAAAACATCTCTCCATGCCCCCCACACACTCCAGAGGATTGGTCTTAGGAGATGAACGTGCTGCTTACCTTTCTTGCTGTGGCCACCGGGGAGCTCCAACCTATGGGCCCCGGACGAGTGATCCCTTGGCCTGCACACACCAGGGTCCCACACTCCAGGCAGGCGCCGATGATCAGCTGCCGCCCATCATCCACCAGCAGGCTGTGGCTGGCTCGCAGGGTATAGAGGAAGAGGGGCAGGCGGGCTACCCGTACAGACTTCAGCCCCAGACAGCGCCGCTTCTCCTGCTGGCAGAAGAAGCACACGAAGGTGTCCACCTGGTACTGCCGGGACCAGGCACTGACAGCGTGGTGCGCGCCCTGGGCCTCGTGCTGCAGCCACTGGCCCAGGAGGTCGTGGTAGCACAGCACACAGGTGGCCACCAGGCCGGTGGCATCGGCGGGCCTGGCGCGTGGTGCAGGGGGGTACACCGTCAGGAAGGGGAAGAAGGGCTCCCTCTCGCCCAGGCGGCTGGCAGGGTTCACATTGAGCTGGAACTCCTTGCCAGGGCCCAGCTCCACCCCGCAGATGTAGCACACAGAGGCTGGGCCACCCGGGGCCGCGGCAGGCAGGTCGCAGATGGCCGGGTCAGAGGCTGAGAAGGCCTGGTGGTAGCGGCCCAGGAAGCCCTGCACAGAGGTGATGAGCTCCTGGTTCTGGCAGGCCCGGTACAGGGCCCACACGTCCTCCAGCACACTGAAGCACTTGGGGCAGCTTCGCACCTCAGAGCGCTTGTTGGGGGCGCGGGCATTGGGCGGGCAGGGCAGGAGGCTGAGGAACGGGAAGTGCATGGTTCCACGCGTGCTGCCGTTGAGGACACGGGCGGGCACGGCCCGGGCGTCCGGGGTGCAGTCCTCGCCACACAGGTAGCAGGCCTCGGGCAGGGTGGAGCCCGTGGGGCCCTCCTCCCTGGGGGGCCACCTGCCCTTGGAGGCCATGCCGGGGGCACGGCTGCTCAGGGGCACCACGTAGAGGCGCTGCAGGACGGGCACCCCCGCCAGCTCGAAGCTCTGCCACTGCTGCTGGAGGGACTCGAAGCAGCAGGGACACACGAGCGTGCTGCCCGCCTCGCTGATGGGTTGGGCACCGGGCGGCGGGCTGTGCAGCCACAGGAAAGGGAAGAAGGGGGCCTGCGGCAGCCGCTCCTGCTTGTGCACGTGGACCTCGTGCTGGGAGGCCTGTGACAGCACCGACCCACAGATGTAGCAGCAGGGGCCCTCTGGTGGCACCACCTGGCTCTCTGGGGCAGCCCGTGGGATGTGGCCACCAATGTCCTTCTCCCTGGGGCCACAGGGGTCCTGAGCAGGCTGCTCCCGAGAGTCCTCGTCCTCGCTGGTAATGTTGATGTCACTGTCCTCCGACGTGCTCTCCGGGGGCCCAGTGGCCCTGCCCGAGGGGGCTCCGTCCACACCCTCTGAAGTTGCAGCTTGTGCAGGGTGGCCCCGCCAAGGGTCCTGAATGCCCCTCAGGACACTGGCCCGGGGCTCGGGGGCCCAGTGCCTGCCGACCCCCTTGCGCCTGCGCCGGGCTGCAGGCTGGGGCTCCAGGTCTGCGCGGAGCCTCGAGGTGTGCCTGTCTTCCGCCTCTGCAAGCGCGGCGGGCTCGGCGCCCCGTCCCGGCGGGGGTCCTGGCACGGGGGGTGCGCTCGGTCTGGGGCTGGCTGCTGCAGCTTCGCGCGAGGCTGTGTCCGGATCCGACTCCAGCTCCGGCTCTGACGGGGGCTCGGGATCTGACAGCTCCGACAGCTCAGAGTCGCGCGCGTCCTCGGCGTTGGGCGCGCGGGGCCCGGGACCGTCGTCCGCGTCGTCGCCGCCGTCCCACTCGCGGGTCCCCGCGGCCCCGCGCCCCCTGGCGCCCGCGCCCGCGTGGCACTGGTGCGGCCTCTTGAGCCAGTACACGCGCTGGTCCACGGGCGTGCGCGCGCGCTCGAAGGCGGCCCACTGCTCGCCCAGGAAGCAGCGGCACACGGCGCACACCAGCACGCAGCCGTCGGCCGCGCTCAGCCCGCGCGCGCCGGGCGCCGGCTCCTGGCGCAGCAGGAACGGGAAGAAGGGCCGCGCGGGGGCGCCGGCGCCCGGACGCCGCACCTGCAGCTTCAGCGCCCGGCCGCGCGCGATGCCGCCGCCGCACACGAAGCAGGACAGCGCGGCGCGCGCGCCCGCCGCCGCCATGGGCTGCCCGGGACCCGATCCGCTCCCGCCCGGCCCTGGGTGCGCGCCGCGGGGCGGGTGCGGGCGATCGCGGTGGCGCCCGCCGGACCCCGCGCCCCCCGCGGCGGCCTCGGCGCCCGCGAGCGCCCGGAACGCGGCGGCTCCGGCCTCCGAGGCCTGGGCGGCGCGAGCGGCAGCCGCATGTGCAGCGCGGCGCCGGCCAGGCCGGGTCATTTAACCGGGGAGGGGGCGGGGCCGCGGGGCGGAGATCCCGCCTCCTCCTTCTCCTCCCTCTCCTCCCCCTCGTCTGCCTTCCTCCTCCTCTCCTCCCCCTCGTCTGCCTTCCTCCTCCTCTCCTCCCCTTCTCGTCCCTCTCTCTTCCTCCC
>PVJX010020403.1:0-33375 GCA_004027295.1 Dolichotis patagonum | reverse complement strand
TCTTCTTGATATCATTTGGGCTGTCCCCTTCTTTTTCATTTATCCCTATTAATCTTATGTTATTTTTCTTTGCATCATCTTGTAGGTGTTGAATTGTTATTTCCTGATTCTTTGTTATTTTTAAAAGATCTTGTCTTTCCTGCTCACTGGCTGCAATCTTATCTTCAAGGTCTGAAATTCTATCTTCACTTTCATTCAGGCGGTCTTTACAGCTTTCAATAGAATTTTTGATTTCCTCTATATCTCTTTGAATCTGCTTTATGAATTCTGTTTGTTTCTTATATTGTTCATTCAGGGAATCTATCTGTTTGCTTTGTTCCTCTAATTTTTTAGCTGTGTTTTCACTAGATGCATTCACTATTTCTTTCACTATTTTTATCAGTTCGTCTTTTACCTGGGCAAGTATTTCTGATTTGAATTTCTCCATAGCTTTCCCTATTTGCATATTTATTTCATTTGATATCATTTCAGACATTTCCAGTGTATGGCTTCTTTTTCTTCTATGTACGTGGCTTCTAAGCTTTCTTGGGGTGGGCTAGGCTTTGAGCCTGCCTTTTGGTCTTTCCTTTTGTCATTTTTCTATATTTCCTTGCTTTGAGCGGTGTTCCAATGCTTTCTCTGCATGTGTGGTGAATTACCTCTTGCACCCTCAGTTCCTAGAGGGGTAGTGGCTCCCCCACATGCTCTTGGCTTCCTCACAGGGTCCTAACTCCCCTCTGTGGCCTCCTGGCTCCCTAAGTTGTAAGGCAAATGCTGGGTGTGGTCAATCTGGAGACTGTGGAATCTCAGGCAGGCCAGACCACCGTGCTTTGTCCCAGGCAGGTCTCCAGGAGATTCCCTGCAAGTGAAGGGTGGGCCTACAGGTCCCAAAGAGTCAGGGCAAAATGCTGGTTTCTGCAAAGTTCCCTGTCCCAAACAGACCTGGCCAAGATGCCAGTCTCCACAATATTCCCAATCCAAACAGCCCAGGCCACTCTGCAGGTCCAAGAGGTTCGGGTCCCAAAGAGACGGGCCGCGATGCTGGTCTGTGCGAGATTTCCTGGGGGTGAAGTTCGGGGCTACGGGCCCAAACAGACCTGGCCCAGATGCCGGTGTCAGGGCAGTTCCCTGCGGATGAAGGGTGGGCCTACCAGTCCCAAACAGTCGCGCCGAGATGCCGGTCTTTGCACACTTTCAATCCAAACAGCCCGGGCCACTCTGCGGGTCCAAGAGGTTCCACTTGTCTGTTTCTTACTGTATTCATTCTTTTATGCACTTCACAAAAACCAGTCCATTTAATTCTTATTTCATAGATGAAAGACTCAGTATGGAACATCAGATCATTTGCCCAAGATCACACAGCAAGGAAAAGACAGAGTTACAGTTTTAACCCAGATAATTGACTCTAAAGTGCATTCTCATAACCTTATGTTTCATGCCTTAAGCATGGTGTGTAAGTCAAGCCAAAAGGATGGATTCTTTAGGTTTGCCAAAATGCTCAGAAAACAAGAAGGGAAATGACTGACTTTTAAGTCTACCTGAACAAGGACAAGGGTTGTTAGTTTGTCATAACCTAGATTTCAAAGTAGTAGTAAAATATTCCCAACAAGGAAGCAAATTTTTTAAACTGTTTCTTATTAAAAAAGAATAAAACCAATGATACAGTATTTCAAAACTTAATAATAGGATATTAATACTGGTTAATGTGTTGTGTATTGTTATCTTAAAAGCAGTTGTTCAGATTACAAGATACAGGCATGAAAAAATGATCAAACAATCAAACAATGACAGCACAAACTGTCTTTTTGATGAACTAACCAAGATTAGTAATATAGTTATCAATCTCGTATATAAAAACTTTTGATTCATATATACAAACTTTTGATTCAAGAGAGAGTAGGTAAATGTTCTACTGTTACAGGCAGTTGAGCCAGTTAGAAATATTATAGGCAGTCAGACAGGGCTAGGCCCTCAAAGAAGCTGGCACAGAGGACCAGATGTCTGATGACCTTAGAGGAGACCCACACCTCTTGCTGCAGGCCAGATCTCAAAACAGAAGACCCACACCTCTTGCTGTGGGGCAGATCTCAAGACAAATGCAAGAACAGCCTTAAGTATAATCCTTAGGGATTAAATCTGGATCATCTTATGCCCACTTTGCAAATTCCCATTTTCCCCACCTTTGAGCCATCTAGTCTCACGATTTTGCCCTATAAAAGTCCCTGGAAAATACAGTCTTGGGCAAGCCGCTCGGGACCACCTTCTGTCTCTCTCCAGACAGAAGCTTTCTCTCAATAAAGACATTCCACTCTTTACCTCTGTTGTTCCTAAAATTCATTCTCTGATTTTCGAGAACACGAACTCGGACATAGTAGGTCAGGAGTTTCATTCTCCTATATCACTATCATACTCTAAGTACTCTGACTCATTGGATAATGCCAGAATATTTAAGTCTTGTGTCAAATTTCATGAGTAACATGGTCATTAAAAAGGTAATCTATTTGATACATTAGCCAAAAGATCTTAAATCCAGTGACTGCTTCATTTGAGGTGAGTCAAAAACTTAGTAAAAGAGCATGGAACTTCAGTGTTCAGATATTATAGAAATCATCATCAGGAGGAGGTATATACTGTGAAATTACAAGGATGATATCTCAGCTCAAAACCAGGTAGTACCAACTAAATATTTTAAATCTCAAAAAAATATCAAAAGACAATAGGCAGGTCTACTTTCTTAAGGATTGAGCTCTCAGGTAACAAAAGTTTCAAGCATTTGAATAGTCATTTGTTGAATATCTTTAATCATTAGAAAATAATACTGATTGAAATATCATTTGACCAAAATTGTTTTAAATTTTGGCTTTCCAAAAGTAGCTTTTAGCTAAAATGGAAACCAATTTCTCTTACAGTTGTCAGTTGGAAACATCAAATTAGTCTAGGTTTCTTAAAACTCACATTAGCACATAATGACAGGCAATATTACCAATAAAATCTGAAAGGATAATGTTTAGTGCAGCTTCTAAATTGCTTCCCATGCACATTGCAAAAATGTTGAAAACTCAATTTCAACTGGATACTGTCCTACCAATCTAGTATTTTTAGGTGCTTTATTTTTGGGAAGATATTATGATAAACAAGAGTATAAAAGTTAACTGGCTGAAAACTGGCAAGATGCCTTACATAGTGAGTGACCTGTGATGTGAAAGAAAGAAAAGGTTAATATAATTAGTGAGGCAAATTCTAGGTACATCAAAGAACATGTCTGATGAGTCTCCTATGTTCTTTGAATCTTGTCTATCCTAAGAGAGAAGAAGCAATTACATTGATATGATGTCTTACCTTGTGGCACAATGCATCTCACCTTCCTCAACCCATTCGTCATCATCAGTAGTTATTTGTGTTCAGTGTTGTAATGTAGACCTAGTTGCCAACAACTATTAAAAAAAACCATAAAGTTGTGTATATAGGAAACAAAGCAAAACCAATATTCACAATGTGTATTATAAAGACATCAATCCATTAAGGGAAAAAATTACTAAGATGCTCCTCAAAGATACTTTTGCATCAAGGACTATTGCCAGAGACTCAGCAAGTAAATGAAGACTCACAATTTCTCTACTCTGAAATGGAATCCACAATGACTGTGACTATGCTGTATAGCAGCTTCTTTCTCTCTCTGCTATTTTATCTGCATCTCACAGATAAAACATTTTTCTCTAGGTCTTCCTGCTACTGTTTTTAGTCTTCAAAAACAAACTGTTACAGGTAGCTGAGTTAAATACAAATTTTTAAAAAGTAGAAATATTATAGGCTGTCAAATAAGGCTGGGCTCTCCAAGGAGCCAGTACAAAAGACCAGAAACCTTGTTTCTGCAGGGAAGGCTGACAGCTCTGTGGTGGGCCAGATCTCAAAGCAAAAGGCAGAACAAAGACAGCCACACCCTAAAGATAAACATCAGAAACTGATATTCTAAATAGTTATCCACCACCCTGAAGCCAGAAAAAAACCACTAATCCAACCCCCTTATAGGCAAAGGCCCTGTTCCCTCTTGCTACCCGACTCACTTCCCTACTGGATCCTGATTTAATAAATTTTACCTGAGCAATTACATTCATAATCTTATCAATTGACCATAGTTTTGTCCCACTTCACACCCACCTGCTAGTGAGTTCTCATTTTTCCCCACCTTACTTCATGATTTTGCTCTATAAAAAGTCCTTAGAAAAGGCAGGGTCCTCGGTAACCCATTCAGGACTTCTTCCATCCTGACAGAAGCTTTCTTTGTCTCAATAAATATATTCTGCTTTTAACCTCCATTTATCCTAAAATTCATTCTTCAGTTTTTGAGAATACAAACTCATACTGGACATCTAGTAGGTGGGGAGTTTGTTTTCCCTGTCACATAGTAAACACTGTTTTAGCATAATGTTAGCACTATTTCTCCCAATTTCTAAGAAAAATAATAGAATGGTTTAAATATATTTTCCCTTTCTCCTTCCTTCTCCTCATCTTCCTCCTTTTGTTATAGGCAGCTGTGCTATTTAGAAATATTATAGGCAGTCAGACAGGGATAGGCCCTCGAGGAAATTGATGCAGAGGACCAAATGTCTTGTGACCTTGGAGGAGACACACACCTCTTGCTGTGGGACAGATCTCAAAAGACGGGAGGCAAAAACAAATGTAATCACACCCTAAGTATAAACATTAGGGATTAGGTATGGGACACCTTGAGAAGCCAAGAGTCACCATCCCAACCCCTACAAGAAGAGTCACTGATCCACTGATCCTTAAGAATGCTCCTTTGCTATGAGACTTGTTTCCCCATTTGTCCCTGATTTGGTCAATTTTACCTGAACAATTGAACTTATTGGTTGACCATATCTCCAACTGACCTCATGCCCATCTGCCTTGCAAATTCCCATTTTCCCACACTTTAGATCCACCTTACCGCATGGTTTTACTCTATAAAATCCCTAGAAAAAACAGGATCTTAGGCAGCCCAGATTTTTTTCTGTCTCTCAGACAGAAGCTTTCTTTCTCTCAATAAATATATTCTGCTCTTAACCTCCATTGTCCCTAAAAGTTATTCTTTGATTTTAGAGAACATGAGTTCATACTGGACATATGGTAGGTTGGGATTTCGTTCCCCTATATCATTTTTCTCCTTTTTCTTCTTCTCTCTTCTTCTCTCGTTTCCCTTCAAAATGAAAGTGTCAATCTCAATCAGCAAACAACAGCATTTGCATACTACTTGCTATGGGCCTAGAAATGCTCTAAGCACATTGTCTATACTGATGTATTTGTTCTTTTTTTTTTTTTTCTAAATATGGAACGTTTTACGAATTTGCATGTCATCCTTGCGCAGGGGCCATGCTAATCTTCTCTGTATCACTCCAATTTTAGTATATGTGCTTGCCGAAGCAAGCACAATGTATTTGTTCTTAACAACAACCCTAGGATGTAGCCAGTATTATTAAATCTTTGCATACAAATAGAATTGAGGCTCAAGAGGTTATATAACTTGTCAACAATTATAGGGAGCCTTTTGCTGTCCTTGTCATGGTCCTGGAGGTTTATATTTGTAATCCCATGAAGATGTTACTGGAATTTTAACAAGTTAATTCCAATCTACCACTTCCAGTGCAACCCACAGCAAGAAAGAAGACAATTATGATACAGGGGAAACTCCCAACCTACTAGATGTCTGATGTGAATTTGTGTTTTCTAAAATTGAAGAATGAATTTTAGGAACAACATAATTTACAAAAGAATATATTTATTGAGGGAAGAAAGCTTCTGCCTGAAAAAGAGACAGAATGGGTTTCAATTGGGTTGCCAAACAGTCTGTCTTTTATAGGGACTTTTATTGAGTAAAACCACAAAGTGAGCCAGGTCTAAAGTGGGGAAAACATGGGAACTTGCAAGGTGGGCATGAGGTGGTACAAAACTATGGTCAACCAATAAGATTAATTGCACAGGTAAAACTGATTAACTTGGGGACAAATGGGGAAGTGAGTAATGTAGGAAGTGGGCATGAATGTGGAACAGTGACTCTTCCTGTAGGGGGTTGAGATGGTGACTCCTGGCTTCCTCAGAGTGATAGAGATCTATTTAGGATATCAATTCTTGATACTTATCTTTAGGAAGTATTTGGGTGCATTTGATTTATCTTTGGTCTGAGCTCTGGTCCACTACAGAGGTGTCTCTTTCCCCCACAATTGCAAGGTATCTGGCCTTCTGCACTGGCTTCTTTAAGGGCCCAGCCCTGTCTGACTGCCTATAATACTTCTATCTAACTCAGTTGCCTGTAACACTAAGACATATAGATATTGGGAGCCAAAAGAGTCCTAAATCCAGCCAAGAATGTGGTTCACTGGAACAATAGGCCACGACACAGGGCCCAACCTGGGTTTTATTAATTCTCCATGGAAGGAGTGGCTCAGGGATAAGTAAGAGTGAGAGTGTCGGGAAATCCTCAGTCATGAGCTGGGCTGGGTAGGAGGCCTGAGATCACCTTTGTGATATGCAGAGGGCAGGAAATGAACAGATATTTTGGGGTTGGTGCTTCAACTCTGATGTACAATCTTGTTTGCCCTGGGAAGTCATAGCCTCTTATCTTGAGGATCAGTCCCAGCGGACAGCAAGGAGCACAGCTTCCTCCAACTGGGCTCAACCATGTTTTTCTGGGAGTCACTGGGCAGAGAAACAGCAACTGTTACCTTGCCTCAAAAATTACAATTCAGATCCTCAGCCAGTCCAATTTACATTGCTTAAAGCCAATTGAAGTATCAATACATGGAGACAGGGCCAAGTTTATCCAAAATGGAGATAAGTGCTCTTCTTTCAAGGAGAGTCCTCTAGGTGGTTCTCCACAATGGATAATAAAATCTACTAATGTATTAGTCAGTGCTTACCAGAGAAACAGATTTAATGAGAGAGGGATGCACATACAAGAATTTACAGGAATGTCTTAACAGTGGCTCCCTGCAGAGTCAGGTATAGAAGAGTGCAAAAGGATTTTCTGTGTGCTAGAGATCTGAAGGATCTAGTCGAAGGCCTAGAGCTTACTGCAGTGTCCCATGTGAGTCTGTACTAGGAGACCAAAGGGTCTTCCCTCAAAGGCTGAATGAAGAGTCTATGCTGGAAAACTGGAGTCATGGGAGCCAGAAGACAGAGTGATATAGGGGAAAGAAACTCCAAACCTACTAGATGTCTGGTACAAGTTCATGTTCTTTAGAATTTAAGAATGAATTTTAGGAACAGTGGGGGTTAATAGCAGAATATATTTATTGAGGGAAAGTAAACTTCTGTCTCAGAGAGGTAGAAGGAGTCCAGGGTGGGTTGGCAAGCACCCTGCCATTTTAAGGGATTTTTATAAAGCAAAATTGTGAGGTACAGATGGGTCCAAGATGCAGAAAAATGGTAGCTCCCAGGGTAGGCATGAGATGGAACAGAATTATGATCAGCCAATAAGATTTTGAATGTAATTGCTCAGGTAAAATTTATTAAATTGGGATATAATAGGGAGGTGAGTCATGTAGCAAGCAGGCATGAATACAGAATAGGGTTTTTGCTGGTAAGGGGTTGGGTTAGTGGTTCCTTCTGGCTTCCTCGATGTGCTGGATACCTGTTTAGAATATCAATCCCAGATGTTTATACTTAGGGTGTAGTTACATTTGTTTTGTCTTTTGTCTTGAGATCTGGCCCTCAGCAGAGGTGTGTGTGTGTGTGTGCATGTGTGTGTCTCCTCCAAGGTTGCAAGCTATCTTGTTTTCTGCATTAGCTCCTTTGAGGGCCTCATGCTGCCTATATTTCTAATTAACTCAGCTGCCTGTAACAAGAAGATTGGAGCTCCTCCAAAGAAACAGAAGCAAGCCTTTAGCCTTCATTTCCCTTTTATTTCATTCAGGCAAAAAGCCTACCCCAGGGTGGATCTTCTGTCTTCAGTACTGTCCTTCCCTTCAACCACACCCAGAACTGGGCTGATCCAATTTGGTTGAGTGTTTCTTACTCAAATTAACACAATCAGTTAACTATTACAAGTATTTTATTATTGTCTTAATTACTTTTCTGGCTGCTGCGACAAAATGCTGGGCACCCAAGGAGGAACAGTTTATTTAACTCATAGTTTGTAGAGTTTCGGTCCATAATTAGCTGGCTCCATGGCAGGACAACATGGCAGAGAGACACTGCAGAGCAGAAGACAAGCAGCAGCAGCAACAATAAGCAACAAGTGACAAGAATCTTTCTGTCCTTTATGTCTTATCCAGGCTAGCCATCCTTAGAGCAGATAACACTCACACCCTTATTCCTAGCGATGTATTCTTGGTCCAAGCATCACTCACCCCAGACCCAGTCACTCCCAAAAACCCCCACCTGTGACTGCATGAAGCTTTGAGGGGACATCTAGATACAAACCGTAACAGTTATATAAGTTGGAGATTTTTAAATGTCCCATGGAAAAGAGCAAAAACATAGAAATAAGTTTAAGAATTGTTTTATTTATTTATTTATTTATTTATTTTTTAAGAATTGTTTTATTTATTCATTGTGTTTTAGAAGGTCACATAATCAAATTAGTGACTGAACCAGTAATAGAAATGTACTTCTTAGTGCTTTGTAATGTTAATGTACAATGAAAGTAACTTCATCTCAGCATTTCAAAGTATATATAAATGACTATAAGCCTTTTAATGCTATATGATGAGGAATTTTTAAAAAGCCTTCCTAACTCAAATATTTTTAAACACAAAAATAGCTTATTTTAAGAGTTAGATACATACATACTGCCAAACAGTTCATTGCAATGTTTGATTTTAACTAAATAAAACCGATCTGCAGTGATGGACTCATGTTGATTTAGGAGGAACTGTAAGTCAGTGGTACAGGGGCAACTCAGAAGGGAGAAAAGTGCTAAGGAGAGACTATCAGAGAGATAAATGGCCTGATTGGATTGTGTGGAATGATCTCTTCTTTGATAACTGTTTCAACATTTAATATTACCAATATCTCAGTGCCTGTAATTATTGTTCAGACTTCTATCTTCTTGCACTCTGTATTATCTCTTAAACTGTGGCTCAATATGTATATATAAATGCTAGACCTAATGACAATAATACATTTTAATAGCAAATTATTATTTTTGCAACCACTTAACAGTTTACTTCAAGCATCACTTGTATAGCATGTTTGTTTGTGTGCTTTCCTGAGCACTGCTCAGGCAGGTGTCATTTCAACCAACCAATTCTTGTGTGGAATAAGTTTGATAAAATTTTCATTTTTATATTTCTTGTTACATTATCTTATAAAAATTAACAAATTTGCAATTTTTGGTCTTGTTGTATTTAAACAATTGACTGCTAAGTGGTTAATTAATAATAATGAATCCAATTTTAAAACATTTGAAACATTCTCATTTTGGGGGTTGAGTTATAAGGAATAATCAGGTTTCTAAAACATTGGCTTTATGCAATCTCTTTTCATGTTGACAGATTTGTGGCCATCATAATGCAAACCTGAATAAACTCAGGAGAAAAAAACCCAGTCATGGGCCAGGGATTTTGCGCATTGGCACAGCACTTGCCTGGCAAGCATAAGGTCCTGTGTTCAATTCTTGGTACCAAAAAAAAAAAAAAACCCAATCCAAATCAAAATGAAAAAAAGACATTTATATCAAATCCATTAAGTGGTTTTATTAGATAAAAAGTGAGATGTGGTGACACATACCTATAATTCCTGTGTCTGGGAGGCTGAAGCAGGAAGATTGTATGAGACCAGCCTGGGCAATTTACTGAGACTCTGTATTAAAATAATATAAAAACTGCTGGGGAAGTAGCTCATCATAAAGACCATGAGTTCAAATCCCAGTGCTGGAAAAAACGTTAGATTAAACAACTAAGATCAAATGATGACTAGAGTGAAAACTACTGGGATTTTGTCTCCTTAATGTTTTATTGGTAAGTTTAGCATATCACTGAGAAAAGGGACTTCCAAAGAATAACAAAAAACCATCTTCTCTGTTCTCCTCTTATCTCTTGGCTTTGTTCCCTTTGTCTCAGTTCTTTCTAATCATATGGGTGAGGGGAATTCATTTTCTTCTCCATCTGTAACAAAGAGAAGTCTCAATATCATTATCTTTTTCTGCTCCACAACTGAATCTGAATACACTTTGAAAAATACTGATATATTTTTCTATATCTGTTATAGGAAAAATAATTATATCAGAGCACATGGGTTGTTTTATATTTAATTTTTTGCATACAGAGAATTTGGAACAGTAATATTTAACATGTATTTTGTGTTTACTACATGTAAGTACTACATAAAGTGAGTAAGTTATTGAATCCCTAATATTACCTGTCTTAGTCACTTTCCTCATTGCTGAGACCAATACCCAAATCCACACTTTAAAGGAGGAGAAATTTATTTCAGTTCATGGTTTTTAGAGGTTTAAGTCGTTATTTTATTTTATTTTATTTTATTTTGAAAAGAACAAAACCAAATGAGAAAAAAACAAAGTGGGGTCATTCAAAAACAAAAGGATGGACATAGCACATGATTAAAACCATGATACAAAGTGATCTACAATTGTTACTATAATGTTTCTTGTTATCTTCAATAGAGTTGTCTATATCATCAGGCATAGTAAAATTGAACATAGCAGTATAGAACAATATCAAAAAAACAAAACATTGGAGATAGTATAGGACTTCAAAAGCAGGTAACAGTCAAACCAGAATGGGTATCCTAGTGAATCTTAACGTCTTCAGTGTAGTTGCCTATACTCTCAGACTTAATACTATCAAACTTAACATATTCGAATAAAATCAATCAAGACAAGACACTGATCTAACAAACCAGATTCAAATAAGATCAGTCATAATAAGACAGTATAAGTAATACAGGGCTTCAGATAAAGTTAATAGGAAATTAAGGATGGTTGCCATAGTATATACTGCTATTTTTGGAATAGCTGTCTGTGCCTTCAAATCTAGTAGAAGTAGATGAATGGAACTGAATATAACCAAGCTAAACAGAGTGATGACAACAATGTGGGTTTTAAGTCCTGATACACTATTAACAATGTCCTCTGCCTTCCTGTTTTAGACATTTCCTCCCCTTTCACTTTCACAAGGTGCACTGCACATTTCGGGTGCCACCAACTCCTTTAGTTTTTTAGAGTATGGGGGAAAACCCACTATTTACCTAAGTGGCTCTGAAACTTCTTACCCCTGAGCTTGATCTTAAGTTGTATTCCTTTACCTACAAAAACCTCAAGGTTTTTCTTCCTTATAGCTGAGTAGTTCTCCACTGCACAAAAGTGTTATGTCTTTTCAACCTATCTGCAGCTGCTGGATGAGCTGCCCCTATTTCTCTCTGGTTCTCTATCACATAGAGCATTATTTTCTCATCTTTGACTTTCAGTCCATAAACCCTCTTTCAGGTTGATTATATTTCCTATATAGAGCATCTTGACGGACCCTATCTCCTGATCTATTCTGCCTGTGTTTCTTTCTGTTAGTGTATCAAGGCTATCTATTTTAGAGATTATAACCAACCTTCTCTGCCTCATTTCTGCTGTGTTACTTTTTTGTTGTTAGTTGTCTACTTTTCTCCTTCATTCCACTGTCTGCCCCTCTCTGCCACTGTTCCTGAAACCCTGGTGTTTTTTTTTCTCTCTCTCTCTCAAAGTTTTTTTTTTTGGTACTGGGGATCGAACTCATGACCTCGCACTTGCCAGGCATGCGCTTAAGCCACTGAGCTAAATCCCCAGCCCTTCTCTCTCTCTCTCTTCAGTATTTTTTGTAGGGTTGGATTGGTAGTCACGAACTCCCCCAGTTCCTCTTTGTCATGGAAGCATCTTGTTTCTCCTTTAATTTTGAGAGATAGTACATCAATGTGATTTAGAGGTTACTTTCTTTCAGGGCTTGGAATACTTTACTCCAAGCACTTCTTGATTTGATGGTTTGTGTCGAGAAGTCTATCATGATTTTGATGCATTTTCCTTTATAGGTGATCTGTTTCTTTTCTCTGACAGCTCTTAATATTCTGTTCTTGTGATGAATTTCTGGGATCTTGATTATTATATGTCTGGGTGTAGATCTGTTTTGATTGTAGCTGGTTGGAGTTCTGTATGTCTCATATATCTGAATATCATTTCCTTTGCCTATGCTTGAGAAGTTTTCCTTAATTATTTCTGTAAACAGTTTTTGTATTTCATTTGTGTTTATCCCTGCTTCTCATATTTTTTATTCTTAAGATATAGATCCTCTTGTCATCTTCTAGCCATTGTATTGTTACTTCCTGTTTCCTTGTTATTTCTAAGAGATCTTTCTTTTTGCAATCACACATTGCAAACCTATCTTCAAGTTCTGCTAGTCTATCTTTAATTTTTTACAAGTAGTTTTGCCAGGTTTCAATGGAGCTTTTAATTTCCTGGTAATCTCTTTGAATCTGTTTCATGTATTCTAGTTTTTTTTTTTTTTTGGTACCAGGGATCGAACTCGTGACCTCGAGCTTGCCAGGCAGGTGCGTAAGCCACTGAGCTAAATCCCTGGCCCTCTAGATTTTTTAAAATAGTCTTCATTGAAGGTTTCCCTCCTTCTTTCTGTGCTCCTCCAGTCTTCCATCTGTGTCTTCTTGAGAGGTGTTTAGCATTTCTTTTATTAATTTTCTTATATCTTGCTTTACTTATATTAGTATTTCTGTTTTGAGTTCTTCTATAATGTCATAAAGATATTTATGTTAGCTGATGCTGCTTCTGATACTTCAGGTTTGCTGCCCTTGACCTCTTCTGTTTTTACCTGTCCTGGACCCATATTCTTTGAGTTGGTGGCTGGAGACATTTTTATTTTGTTTCTTTCTCTTGTTAGGTTTCTGGTTTCTTCCAGACAAGTGTATAGTGGAGGTGCAAAGCCCTTTCTGTATTGGTTATGATTACTCTGAAGCATGCTGGCTAGGGATTGCTGCCCTCTCCAGTTTGCTGATGATCACTGAGGTACAAGCAGGGGCAGTGCAGGCTGGACCCTCCCCTCCAAGCCAGTCAACCACTAGGGCTCTTCACTAAGTTAGTGTGTGCTGCTCGGACAGAATCGGTTCAGGAGCTTTAGGGGCAACTTCATCCCTGGCTATTGGGTCCCACACAGGGGCGAGACCCTGTCCAAGCAGTTCCTACCAATCTGCTCCATGCCAGGAGCAGTCAACTGAAGCTGCTACAGTTCTGAGTTTGGGCCCATCCTGCACAATTCCAAAATGTCGCCCAGCTGGTCACTGCTTCCCACGGGAGGCCAAAATTCCAAGCACTCACTACGGGCTAGTGCAGATCTCCATGCTGGCTCCATTCTCTGTTGTGACACATCCTTCTGCTGAGGTCCTTGGGCTCAGCAACCCCAGAATTCAGCATGACTGTGAGTCAGACCAGCTCTGGTGAGATTGTGTCTGGCTCCAGTTTTTTTTTTTCTTTTTTTTTTTCTTTTTCCTTAGTTTCTTCTTAGGTTGTGAGAATCCCTCTGCTTTCATCTGGTCTTCTCCATGGTGTTGAATTCTAATGTCTGAGCTGTTTCTCTTATAAAGGTTCTTTACCTTGCTACCTATTGAATTGCCATCTTGTTGAAGTTCCCTAGTCACTTAATTTCAAGGCAAAAACCAGCACAGTTGAAGGACTAGGAAGAGCATAACTGCTCACTTCATGGTGCCCAAGAAGCTGAGAGAGAAAAAGGAAGTCTTATGGAGGGCGATACACCCTTTTAGGTCAGCCCCAATGGCTGAACTCTTCCAACCAAGCCCCACCTCTGAAAGCACATTCAGCCTCTGAATTCACCTGTGGATGACTCCACTGATGAGCACAATGCCCCCATAAACCAAGCCACTCTATAGAAGTTCTACCTCTGTGCATACAAGAACTTTGGGAGTAATTCTTGATCTAAGTCATAACATCACCCAGTAAAGTCTTCCGCGTATTATTAATATTTTTATTTTGCAAATAAAAAATAATGGCTGAGCAAGAGGTTAAGCTATTTGTTTAAGATTAAGCAGCTCAGAATTGGCAGGGCTGGAATTAATCCAAACCTTAATTATTCTGATCTTACCACTTTTGACCAACACTGAGGTTAGAAATATTTTTAAAGAAATAATTGGTGTAAGTCAAAACAAATTACTATGAATATTAGAAACCTATACAAAATGAGAAATTACCAGATGCACTGAGACATTGGCTCATCTGATTGTTTAGAAACACTAATTGTAATTATAATTTTCATAAGCAAAAACCTCAGGATATCTGACAAATAAGGAGGTAGAAAACACTTTCTGAAATAATTTAGCACATTATTTTGTCTTCAACCTAGCAGTGATAAGAGCAACAATCCTAAAAGTCATTTAGATTACTAGAGTCTTTTTCTTCTTTTAAAATTTTATTTAAAGAGAAAAAAAACAAAACAGAAAAAAAGGGTAGAAATAATACAGAACTTCAAAAAAAATAAACAGTAAGAAATCACTAGTTGATAAATTACATATTGCCCTCTTATAAATAGCTGTTCAAGTTACAAAATTAAAGCATACAAAATGGTCATTCAAACAGTGAGGCTTCAAACAGTTCTGTTCAATGATCCAACAAAAACTTAGTAATATGGTTAACAATCCTACACATCCAAAGGTACATACAGTTATATCCTTTAGAGCATTTTCCTTTCCTCCTTTTGTGTTTTAAATACATTTTGTTTAGTTATGTAATGTTTCAGCTTGCTCAGTACCTTACTGATCTGTTTTGGTGTTGTTATGTCCCTTTTTATTTTATTTATTTATTTTTAAAAAAATTTTTATTATTTTGAAAGTACTAAAACACAACAGAACAAGATGGAACAAAGCCAATTAAGACAGTGTAGTGAAATTGGTACAGAACATCACAGCAGGTTACCCGATAACAGTAATAGATACTAGTATATGTTGTTATCTTCACAATAGTTGTTCTTTTAGTCAGGTATAGCAAAATCAAAGGAAATACAGGACATTACAGAACTTATTAAAACAGAATATTTAATAGAGCAATAACATTAATCAAAATAAGGCAAAAGAGTGATAAAAATATTTGCCTTCAAAGAGATGATAGAAGGAAATCCCCCTTATTTGCTATACTGCATGTGATCAACCTTCCAAGAGATTCTCAGATCTCTGGCTCCCACTTGCTAATGGGAGGGATGGGATGTTTGATTTTCAGCCCACATGCTGGTAGGCTCACAGCTGTTTACCAGGGTGATGAGCAAGTGGGTTGCTTTCTTTCCCAGCACCCCAAGTTCCAACATGGTGTGGATCTCAGGAAACGCTGTTGGTTCTTGCCCTGGGACTGCTGCAGCTTGCCCAGCTACAACCGCTTATGAAGGCGGCGAGTGAGTGGGTCTAGAATCTTTTTCAACAAGTGTTTGTTACTATTATGAACAGTTTGAAGAATTTTAAAGTGGAATTCTTGTCTTCATAGAAACTACTAGTAAGAAAACTTGGCATTTCCATTACACATTGGAGAATCTTATATAACAACATAGGACAATTGTATGTTATAAAATAGTACATACAAAATGCCAGTTAAATCTCCAAATGCTAGATTCAGGAAGGGATAGAATAATGTGGATCTTTAATGAGAAGTTTCTTGAATGAAGTGAAATTGAGCTAGGACCTGAGCATTGAATAAAATTGAGAGATTGGTGAAGCAGGCATACTAAATATTATGACTGTGAGGAGGAAGTTATGGTTGGAAGGAAGGAGTTGTGTAGGCTTAGGGGTTTGGACTATATTGTGTAGTAAGATGGAATTATGAGAAGCTTTAAAGAGATGTTAAAGTGTTTTAATATGGTATTAGTAAGGTTATAGAGAATGGTTTGGAAAAGGACAACATCAAGTTAGAAGAATGATTAAGGGGTTTTTACATAAATCCTGGTATGGACAAAAGATGTGAAAGTCAGTCAGTCAGTCAAGCTAACTGCTGTCAGCACTGTTTCTGTAATGGTTAGGATAAAATGGAGCCAAAACAAACCCTGTCTGAAGAGATAAACATTGCAGAGCTCAAAATTCAAGAAGACAAAAGTATTTTCAGATTTTAGAGGCAAAGATGGTGGTAGGAACTAGAGATAAAGAGAATTGAGTAAAAGCTAGATTTGAGGAGCAAAGTTACAGTCAGGGTCAGTTTTCTTGTAGAATGGTCTAGGTTGTCCAAAGCTTTAGGTGCGAGAAGCTCATCTCATGATTTATCAGTCACTCTGAGCAGAGAATGGATGGCAGTCACTTCTCTGGGTTTGAAAACAAAAGTCTATTGGCTATTGACAATAACTTTGTCAGACATCAATCAACCAGTCACAATTTAAAGGCTTTGTGAATTCTAGAGTGGTTCTATGAACTTTCTCAGGAATTTGCTTTTCTGTGACATACTATGATTGCTACAAGCGAGGTGTGAATCTCAGAGAACATCACAGAATAGGAATGGATTAAAAAGTTGCAAAGCTCAATCAGAATTTTTAAAAATTAGAAAATATAAAAATAGGAATTGTATCATTTTACAGCAGAAATGATCTTCCTTACAACTTCTTTATAATTCTCCACTTAAGCTCTAAACTGAATTTTCAAAAACAGCATTATTTTTTACTACAAGTGTTTTTATACCTGTAGGAACACATCTATATTTTTAGTGTCTAATCTCTTCTACCTCTTTTTATAATAGTAGATTGGATTTGTAGACAAATGTTACAGTTTGCAAAATTAACTTGCCATGCACTTAATTTAAAGTTTAATCTTAGTTTAAAGATTACATTCATTAAGGTCTAAAAGAAGTCAGGACATTTATATGTAGAAAACAGTATGTTTTTTAAAAAGCCTAGATGTACTGTATTGCCAAAAGCACACAAAAGTTGTTTTAAATAATGTCTTTGATCTTGCCAGTGGGAATTTCTAGTCCAGTTAATATACTATTTTATAGCAGTAACCCCTGTATAAGTAGGTGTGAAATATTTCAAGAGCAAAATCTCATCTGTTGTTGCCAGAGGGTGGAGGAAGTCTATAAAGCAAGAGACATTTGCAGCAGTTGGGAGGCATTTTCAGGAGGCATAGACAAAAGAGAAATTCCCTTTTACATATGATTATTGATCATGTACAGGGGACAGGAATATTCTGCTATCGAATTTCCAGTTTACTGTAAGAGAATGATCAATCATAGAATCTAAAATGGTAAAATAAAAAGATCCATAAAAAACCAGAATATATTTTCATTAGCTATAACTAGATAAGCTTTGTATTAAGTTGTTGGGGAGGAAGTAGCAGTAACACCAGGACTAAGAAAATATTAAACGTTAGTTTAGATTTGTAAGATGTGTATTTATGTTTATAAATTGATAGAGTTATAATCTTATCTCATTATTAATATAAGTGGAATATGTAGGATTGAGCCAAAACCTTGGATTAATTTGTAGCAGAATTTTCTTCAGAGAAGTAATGGTCTCCTGGCTCATTTCCCTCACTATTTTATCTCAGTAATTTGAGCTAAAGGAATACTCCTTGAACCCTATTAAGAGAATCAATTGCATAAATAGTATCTGAAGTCAAATGATATTTTTTATCTACATAAAAAGATCAAAAAAGTATCAACAAATCATAGACAGTCTGTTTTCTCTGGAGAATAAATTCTCTGCTCAAAAAATAGCTGTACATCCCATCTTGTTCTTATTATAGTTTAAATAACATAATGAACTATGAAAAGAATGTTACACGCCAGTATACCATGTCTTTATTCTAAACAGCTTTGGAGCACACT
Organism: Dolichotis patagonum; assembly: GCA_004027295.1. NCBI lineage: Eukaryota > Metazoa > Chordata > Mammalia > Rodentia > Caviidae > Dolichotis > Dolichotis patagonum. Next base: position 15,605 of record PVJX010020403.1, on the reverse strand, counting down.
CAGTAAATGTCAATTTGTCATTCTTTACATAAAATGTGATTCTTGTGGTTTCTTTGGAAGTATCCAACTACAATATTATTGCCATCAAGTCATTCTTTGTCCTCTTGTAGATACCATAGGAGTAACAAAAAATATGCTTTGCCTTTCAATATAAACTCTCAAACATTGAAATTTATGATAGAATTTGTGGCTTCTTTTTATAATAAAATATACAAGTGAATTCATGAATCATCACCTTAGTGTACGAAGCAGTATGACATATTTCAGTTGTACTATATAATTGACCAATTCAGTGGTAAGGTGCAGAGCTGATGTAAGAAATTTTCTAAAATAAAACACCCCATTTGGATGTGTCTGTCTTGATGAATTAACTAGTTTAAGGAAATGGCTTCACAAAGATCAGTGAGTACCATGCATGCCCGAGGTGACAGAAGTATGTGAAGCCTTGCTATTAAAATGGAGCCTGCCCCATTATCTTTGAAAACCTTCACAGCCAAGTTTAAGTGGGATGAATGAAAATACTTGTGCCTTTGTGGTTCAGAGTGAGAACTGTAGAGGGATTACCACTACAAGATTGTCTCATTAGAAATTCTCATTTATTGAACAGTTTAGCTACACACCCAGACTATGTTGGCTTCCTGGAGATTGAGTCACACGCAATGTTTAATCAAGATGCGCTCTCACAGGAAGTGTCTATGGGCAAGTTGCATTATAAAAATGAGAAAAAAAATAACTCAAGCTGAAAATTAGTGGTGAATTAAGGGTTATGCAAAGGAGGTGCCTGCTAGTGAAGGGGAGGCACACGGGGATATTTGGTTTTCTTGTCTCTGCTCTTTATTAAAATTGGTAAGACGGAAGTTACTATGTTACTCCAATATAAATCATTCCTCTGTGGAGAAATTATATGAAACTAGAAAACAAGTATTCCAATGGCCAACAAAGTGGGCTGAATTAGTTCACAATCACAATGTTCATACTTGTCCAAAAGTGTATTGTTGAACTTGGTGTGCATTTGTTTATTGTAATGACTAAGACGGAAATAGCTGAGGCTTGAAACACAAAATCACCAACTTATACTCACTGAAAAAAGTAAAACAAAATTTGAAACATTTTTGTACTATCAAAATGAGTGTCATTTTATATAATGATTTTTCCTAAAATCTTTTGAATTACAAATGCAAGTTTTCTGGCAACTACAAATTTTAATGGCTGTCTGTCTTTTTTAATTGACTGTGAATATACAACTTTGAAGTTCATAGAAATTCTACTTTTAACATAATGCCATATAGGGATTGCACAGAAGAAAATATAATTATGTTTTTTTTAAGGTAGAAAAGTTAATAAATCTATTGCAAATTGATCAGTGATCAGCAGCTCAATGTGCGAGGGAAGAGAAACATTTCTTCACTGATGTACAGAATATTACATGGATAGTTGTTTTATAGCAGAAATATTTTAGTAAAATTGTCCCACATGAGGCAATATTTGCATTATTAGAATTTCCCAGTTAAAGAATATGACCAAAGAGTAATGGCTGAGTGGAGAAACCATCACATATTAGACAGTTGTTATTAACTTAAAATTTTTAATAATACACATCATTTTGAAGTGTTTTCTAGTTAGTGGACTCAGTGAAAAGTGCTCCATATCCTATTCCAGACTTTGTGTCAAATGTATGTTAGTTAAAAATCATACAGTCTGTAGTGTTGGTGTAGTTAATGCTATGCCCATTTTGCAGGTGAGGAGATAAACTATACCAAATGTCCTATCCCACTGGCTTGCACCTGTTTGCGTACTTCCAAAGTATGTGCATATATGAAATGTTATGGGAATTGAAGCAATAAAATTTCTTCATTGTCAAGAAAATTCTGAAAAGCAGACAGAAGGAGTGAAAAGTTACCAAAATTTACAGTGAGCATGAAATATACACATTTATTTCTATAATAAATCACTACTAAGACTAAATTATGTCGACCAGCTTGCTTTTCCTTAAATTGTGCAAAAACTATTTTGAGCCAAAGTATTTTGGGTCCTTGGGTTAAAGTTTCCTAGTATTATTTTTGTATTATCTTTTTGACCTACAAATTTAGAAATCAGAAGTTCTGCATTAGAATCTTTGAAATAGATGGTCATTGTAATTACCTAATAATTGTAAGTGCAGGGAATGCAAGAGGCTTCTTAGGGTTGATATTTGGGACCCTCCTAAATCAGAGCCATATTTCAGGAATACATGGGAGCACTACATTTTGTCCACATATTGGGAAGGCTGTTTCCTAGATAAAAACATTAGTATGCAGAATCTTCTGTCTCTACAAGTTTAAAAAGTGGTACTTGAATAAATTATATTGAATAGTGCTCTGTAGATTTAGTTGTTTGGGAATCTCTGAAAGGGATTCATTTAACTAAATTTTACTAGAATAATGCTTTACTGCTTGAAAAGATTAATAGGCACTTACATGATTCCCAATAAAGATTGATTTCATAGATATAATATCTAAAGTAATTCAGGAATAGTGTAATTTGTACATCAACATGTACATTATAGGCTTTCAGAGGAATATAAAGCCAAAGTATTATAATTCTTTAAGGAAATGGGGTGAAATGCTGAAAGAAAAAGTTTGCTTCTCTTCTTTCAGAAAGTTTGTCATGTTTAATTAAGGGTTTAAATTATCAAGTATGGTTAGCTTATTCTTATCCTATAAATTGCATCCTCCTTTGAGATAACTTACAAATAAAACTATTCATGTTGCCAATTAGTGAAGGTTTTCATCCACCTAATAGATTTGTAAAGGAACTTCTCCCTGACAGCTGGCTGTTGCTGAGCTAATGGAACTGCCTAGGTTTATGGATATAAATGGTACGTGGTTAGCTCATTGGTTTTGGCATAGCATCTTTCTATAAAAAACCCTCTCACTTTTCTTCTCAGTCAGTGGTTTTGGCACTGACTTGTTCCATCTTTCGATTCCAAACACTGATTCCAGCACCTGGACTTTGGAGGCTTTCAGTGAATTAGTGCTATTATTATTAGATTACTTATCTTCAGTCATACCATGGGAAAGTTTTATGTTTGTTTTCCTCCTTTACATGAAAAAAGATATTTTCTCTAGTTGAACAGTATAAAAGAAATACTATCATTTTGAATATTAGGAAATGAAAATAATAATGATTTTCTAGAAATTAATTTACATGTTAGGATAATATAGAGTAAAAAGTAACTTTGAAAATGTCATGGTATTTACTTTTTTATTTATCTTTGTTTCCTAAAATATGTAAAACTATTTACTGGGTTATTTCTTTGGGTTATTCCGTTTATCTGAATAAACCCATTCCTCAATATCCTCAGGAATCCAAATTGTTTGTAAGTTTCAATGAGCTAACAACATCCTGGCAAGCCATGCTCAAAGCCTTTCTTTCACCAATTTCTCAATTTTTGTTTAAATTATTCAACATTTAGTGAATCCTAATAATTTATTCTTTAAATAACATGTATGTATTCATTATATTCAGTCTTGCTTTTTCATTTCCATGTCACAATCTTGGTCCTTTACCTAAAACAAGTCTTTTGTTAATAATACTTCTTCTTTAAACTGAGTGTGGTGGCTCATGCCTGTAATCCCAGCACTCAGGAGGGTAAGGCAGGAGAACTGTGAGTTCGAGACCAGCCTGTGCTACAAAGTGAGCTCAAGACCAGCCTGAACTACATAGTGAGACCCTGTCTCAAAAAGACCAAAAGGAAAACAAAAATTTCCTCTTTGATTCCCTTCAGTGATGCATTCTTAAAACTGCTAATAAATTCCTTGAAGATAGGAAATCAACATAGTTCCATGAGTTGAAAGACTACTTAGTAACATTTGTTTAAGACAAAACAAACAAACAAACAAACAAAAAACAAACCCAAAAGATACAAATACAACTGAAAGGTTACAGTAAATCCTAACTCAGAAGTATTGTAGTGGGAAGCTAGGGCATGGCTATATGACTGGAGTATTTACATATAACCCATCAACTAAGGAGACTTATTAACCATGAGTGCACAACAGATGCACCCAAACCTGACATGGGATCCAGCCACACCCTGCATCCAGTAATCATCTGATAAGAGAACATGCCAAACCTAGCACTTGATAAAAATCTTCTAGCACAAAACCAATTAATTGATTGGGATAAATAAGAACCTGTAAAATATACCCATTACTTTACCTCAGTATTTGTTTTTGTTTTGTTTTGTGGCAAAATCATATACTTTTTAGTGTTGTTAGTTTCTTTCCTGATCATGTTAATCTATCCTCTGAGCATTTTTGTTTTGTTTTCTTTGGGGTCATCTTTGCTTTTTCATATTGGAATAATATCCTACCTATCTTTCTGTAGCCTTAGTCTCATTTGATTACCCATAGTATAGAATTTCATACCACTTGTAGAAATGAGACTAGATGAAAAAAAAACAAACTATTTCCTTCTTAGCAGCAGGTGTGTGAACTTTATTTATCCAATGTATGTATCCAGTGCATGTTTTTAGGAAAATACTCTCATCAAGGTGGAGTTTCCTCAACAGGTACGGAAAACCAAGCAAAATAAAAAGATAAAAAATGCCACAAATGGTAAGAAAACAGTAAAGGTATAAACCTGATACTTACTTTCACTTACTTTCACTTTTTATTTTTCTTCTCTTTTTGACTTTGAGAAATGAAGACAGGAAGTTAACGGTAAAACAACACATGAAACAGGTTGAACAGAAGGGTATGGGTTGGAAACACAAGCAAACTTGATGGAAATGGCAAAGGCACTTTAAAAATATGTATGATTAATGTTTTGCTAATTTTTGAGTGATTCTGTAATGTAATTTTTTCTAACATTTCTATCACATTTCTAACATTTCTATTAGTTATCATGTAGCACGAAGGCATTCAGTAAGACTAATTTGGGGAAAATCATGTAGAAATGATGCTTGACTTGTCTGGTGTGAAATGAAGAAACATAAATGAAACCTCAAGATGGTTGTAAATTGAAAGATTAAACAAATGTGCTTAATGCAAATGTAACCAAGAAAGCCACATCAACTCTTTCCATGCTGCCAGTGATAGGAGTAAACTCTGTTTCCTTTGTCTCTTCATAAAGATCCTTATTAGCAGAGATCTTGAATTTGCTCTTTTTACACTTCTTGCATTGTCAATAGAATATGAAACTCACATTATACATTAAAAATTGTCAATTTGAAGATTTGGTCATTGTATTTGGTGAAGAAAAATAATTCCAATATGCGATGTGCTTGAGGTTTAGTTTGTTTTTTAATACTTGACATAACTTGTAACACTAAAGCTATTTAGTATTTCTACTATATAATAAAATTTTTTTCACAATTAATACTTTTTGTCACTTGCTGGAAGAACTTGATAGACTAGCTATCAACAACTGAATAAGAATATAGATAAGAGGATATAGTGATTAATGGTTTTGAGCAGAAAGAGACATTTACATTGTGAATGTTTTAGACAATTGTTTTTGCTTAATATTCTTTCATATCTTGCTCAACATACTTCAATATCATTGTCCAGTAACTGATACTATCTAGGCTTTACTTAGTGTTTTGTGTTCTTGCTTTATTGAGGGGGAATTTGGTTGTTGTTTTGGAGAATGTATCCAAGACACAGTTTATAAGAAAAACTAAAGATTAATGAACATGGACTTTCTCCAGTTATATGAGTAGACAGGAACAGTGGGAAATATACCTATAGAATACAGTAGTGGTTAAATCAGATCCAGACTCTCCTCAGCCTCCAGTGTTTGCAGACTGTAGAATTCAGTGACATTTATAAATCTATTGAAATAATTTAGGCTAGAACCCCATAATTCTCTCAAAAATCATAGATAAAATAGTATTGGGCTTTTTGCAAAAGGCAAATATTAGTGAGTTATGTTCCTGTACTTAAGAATTATAGTTTAGACTTAACATTGAATATTAATGTAGGTATTAATGATGTCACGAAGTGCCCTAAGAGAAGCTCAAATAATGATCTACATGGTTCAGAGGAGGACACTTTATTTCTGGTAGCTTGATCTGGGGATATGGGATTAGGGCTGAAAGTTGAAGTTGAATTGGATTAATAGGTAAGCACCAGGAGGAAAGGAAAAAAATGAGAAAGAATTACAGGGGGCTGAATGACATCCTTTAGCTACCAAGATTTACAGTTTGCCTCTGACCACTGATGTCACTGAAATCATCAACCCTGATTACTTTGTATTTATTCTACAGCAATGGCCTCCTGAATAGGTATCTTATCTCTTCTAATATAACCTTGGAAATATATTGCTGCATATGTCATTCAACTACTAAAAGCCATTCAATGTTTTCTCAGTGTGTGCTTTGAAAGTACAATTAGTGTACAAGGCCCTCCATAATTTGACCCAATTCTGCCAGTGGTGATTTTGCACCTCTGGGAATACTTACCAAGCCAGTATCTGGAGATGTTTTAAGTTGTCACAACTCAGGAGAAGATGATCTTGTCATCTACTTGGAGGGGTCAGAGAAATTGCTAAATATCTACAACTCACCAGATAGACTCCTTAGCAAAGAGTTATCTGGCCCAAATGTCAATAGTACCAAGGTTGAGAAACTCTGATTTATATAATATTTAAATTGCATAATTATAAAAAACAGTGTAACAGATTTAAGAAAGAGATCACAGACTCAAAAATCATAAAACTCATCTAGTGGCAATATAATTCTATGAATATACAGATGAGCAACTTGTTGTAGTTAATTTTACATGTCCTATGTATTAGCCAATCTACTTGCATTGAACTGTTTAATCAAGAATGTTGTTTTAGTGGACATCAATTAAGGAAGATTTTGCTAAACTTATACTGTATTTTCCCAAACAAGCTAACTATCTGCTTATTGTTGGGCTTTTACATATACGCTTATTTATAGCTGAAGTTTGCTTTTCTGCTGTTTCTCCTGGTAAACATGCACTTATCTCTCAATACAAGATTAAATATCACATTGAAGGGGAAATTTTATTTAGTTGTCCATACAGTCAACTGGTCTAGTAATTCTTTATATGTCACCTAAAAATGCTTTACAGAGAACTGTAATTATGTATATGTTTGTTTCTTCTGCAGTAAGAATGAGCTGTTTAAATACAGAATTACTTCTCATATTTACATCCCCAGAACTTACCATAGTACCTAACACATAACAACCAACCAATACATAGTAAGTTAGTAAGTGAATGAGAAAGCCTGTAAAGGATATAGATACTAGAACAGGGGATAGTTCAGTGGTGGCAAACCTAAGGCACCCGTGCCACAGTCGGCTGTTATTGTAAACTCTGAAAGGTTCACCATCACTGGATAGTCTTTGTGGATGGAAAGAATAGTAAATGTTCAGACTGCAAAGTTACTTGTGGGCTATGCATATATTATCAAGTGCCCGGAGTTTGTAGTTTTTTGGGGAAGATTTGGAGCAAACAGAATATTTTTTTAAAGACCAAGAGACAACAAGTGACCCTGTAGAAGTATTAACTAGTAGATATTAGAAAGTATTGGGTAATGACCAAGCATTTAGTCATTTAATAGTAATATATATGAGACTTACATAAATATTTTGGATTTTAGTGCTGAAAAGAGCATGTGAACTCAATCTGGGAACACTCCCAAGCTTGGAAAACTAATGAAAAGGAGATATTAACATGTCATTATAGCCATCCTACTTGCCCCAGGAGATCTGTGCCTTCTATTGAAGAATGAAAGTAGATCAAAGTGAAGGCATCATGAGAAGGAGCCTATCTAACCACTGGAAATCACCAAAGTCAGGCTTGCCCTAGATGGCAGTGTCTCTCTCTCTCTTTGTGGGTACATTTTTTTGGTATATTCCATGCTTGGCATTGCCATTGCTATCTAGAATATCAGAGTAATCCAGTAGCTCTTATTTCTGCCCACTCATCCAAATTTCTTTTTATATTTACATTGACTTTCCTTTGGGGGATCCCATTTCTTTTTATACAGTCCTGGTGTACCTGTCAGGCATAACATTTCTATCTTCCATCTTCCCAGGAAGTGTGTTTGAACATTGGTTCAGACTGAAACCAGTCATTGTACCACACCCATCTGGACAGCTATTAGTCACAGCAAGCACATATTGACCAAACCAGGCAATCAAAAGTCCTCCTAGGACTTATAGTTAGAAGTGGAGAGGGAACACTTTCTTGTATTTAACATGAAAACTGTAAGGATGTGGGCCTGAATTATTAGTGGCTATCTTCCTCAATACATGAAGATAGTCTGCATATGGAGTGGAAAATAAAGAAGCCAACATGCAAAGAGAAGCAAACCACAACAGAAATGAGAGCAGAAGGAAGACAAACATCATTGTGGTACTGAGATTCTGACCAGTCTCTGAATCACTAGTCTCTGAGACTTTTCTTCCAAATTTGTAATCTATTTTTGTATATTTCCTAACCAGATGAGTCAACTTATCTCCATGTTACTTGATTTTTGTTGGATTGTGGTCATATTTAACAAAGGAATTTAACTAATAAGGTAATCTCTTATCTAAGAATATAAGAATACGGGAAAACATGCTTCTATTGGTCATCTAGGACACGACATATTAGCTTTTATTGCCATACAAAATTTCCATCACTATTACTAGTAACATAAAGTTAGGAATACTGTATTTCGACTTTCTACTATAATTGAATTACATCAAAATCCAACAATATTATTAGGAATCAAAACACAAAATCATTAGATTCTATTAGTTTGTCACAGTATGTGGCCATGGCAGTATAGAGGATGAATGATTACTTGGAGATGAGACTGAAGAGGAGCTATTTCAACTGAGAGCACTCAGCCTTAGGGAGACTCCCAGGAAAAGCCCAGAATCTGGGAACCCTCTGGCTTTTATTTAGAATATTAGTGTAAGTGAAAAAGCAGGAGAAAGACAGATTGGCAAGGTAGTTTTTCTTGGAGAAAAGGGAAAGACAGTGGCCAGGCACACTATGATTCACTCATCTAAACTTTTTGGTTAATCACTCATTTCTCATAGAACCTGTGTGCTTTTGTCCTGCAGTTTAATCATTCACTCTTCACATAATCTATGTGCTTTTGCACCACAGTTTAATGATTCACTCCAAGTCTCCCATAAGAATTTGACATTTAAAATATGAATAAAACATTTTCTTTTCTTTTGTATTATACCTCAACAGTAATTCAGCATGTGCCATACTCTCATCTTCCTGTCAGATCTGAATATGGCTCTTCTAACTGATACACTTAAGAATCACAGAGTCAGATTTTCTGTTTGTTTTCCTACTCCTCAATAGACAACAAAAGAAAAAGGACAGGATAACTGCAACACCCACTCTGATTTGCAGAAGGGAGAATAGAGACAGTAGGTGACGTCTGGAAGCTCTCAAATACAATTGAGTAGATACCATGAGCAGACTCTGGGATAAGAAAACTTCTTTGGATGGTGACTTTGTCTTCTCTATCTATAGGTCTTTGCAGAATGTGTCCTTTTCTTTTTATTCTTCAGTGGCTCTGAGACCAATGCCCTCTTTGGGGGCTTCTTAGCTTTTGCAGTCCATTCTTGTTAAGGAAACTGGAGATTCAGGACTTATTTTTCAGTCTAATGATATTTTCATCAAAGTGTCATTTTCTTTGGCAATCCAGTTTAGTAAGATAGGTCTGTCAGTCATTGGCTCATAAAGACTTCATTTATCAGTGACCACACTTTTATAACATGGCTCTCAGATCTGCTTTATTTCTGTGCTCCTTCATGCCCTTACCTTGCTCCCCATAGGCTGAATTATGTTTTTGAGCTTGAACTGGAAGATTTTACTCTTAATCCGACCTTGTCTAGAAGTCTAATCAACTAAGATTGTGTGTGTGCATGTGTGTGTGTACGCGTGCGTGTGTGTGTGAAGGCATTTGAAATCCCATTTCTTACTTTTGAAGGTATGAACATATTTGACTTTCTATCCTAGAAGGCCTTGAGTTTCTAGTTTTCCCATACAAATTTTTCTCTTACACCCTATTTTCAAATGGTCAATTATTTGATTTCTTTTCATTTTGATGATACCTTGCTAAACCATAGCAAAAGGGTAATAATGCACAGTACTAAATCTTTTTTCCACTGAACTAGCTATTACCCATGTTAACTATTTTTCAAATGACTGTATGTAATAGTTTCCCCAATTATATTACTAATGCAAAGCATGTGCTCTCATTTCAGCTGCTGATATCAGTTTTTTTGCTGTTCATTAACTGTTAAGAAAATTCACATATTTTAGATTGTTTATACTAATACTTCATTTGCAAGTAGTAGTTTCTTTACTGGGATAATTAATGCTAGATTCCACAACAGACATCCTGAAATATCAATGCTAATATAACAAAAATTTGATTGGAAGGCTTGCTTCCTGCAAGCAGCCATTGGCCCTGCATGGCAGGGCCATGCAGCCAGATTTGCCTCTGCATGCCCACTGCCACCATTAAAAGGCTTGCTTCCTGAGGGTAGACAGTACGTGCAGGGAGATGTAGTCAGGTACATCCAGTGTATCTGCAGGCCTCCACTGGAGACTCTCACTTCCTTGAGGCAGCCAGTGCCCATTGGGAGAATCAGACAAACACAATCTCTATGTGCCTGCCACCATCAGGGGAGTCCCAGTGTAGACACATGGGCTGATAGAAGAAACAGCTCCACCACCATGCACCCCTGGCTATCAGTGAAGCTTCAGTGTAGCTGCACAGGTCTGGAGAAGCCCACCCCATTCTCTGCTACCTCTCTGGAAATCTGGGTTGAGAGAAACCCAGGTGCCTGTCCAATTTCTCTACACCACAAAGGGGCAGTCAATGTGGGAAGTGCCTAGGACCACACAACTGACTTGTTGGAAGGAACCCAGAATGTCTAGATGAAGGAACAAAAGGCAATCTCAGACCTCAAACCCACACAAAACAAGTCTGGGAGATATAGTCATAGAAGAAAATGGAAGTCATGTATCTGAAATCTCTGAAAGGATACCAACTGAAGTAAAGAAACAACTTCATGAGGCTATAAAGATAATCAAATCAGAAATAATGTCTCAGGTAAAAGAAAAACCCACAAACAAAATGAAAGAATTGCTGAACATATCTAAAAAAGACACAGAAAAATGATGGGAATCTTGAATTAACAATCTATGAAGGATTTACAATGCATGAAACAAGATTCAAAGAGATATCTGGGAAATTAAAAAGTTGGTCAAAAGCTGACAAAACTGCTTGAAAGAGAGTGAAGATAAACTTTCAGATCTTGAAGACAGGATCACAGCTAGTAATTGTGAAAGAAAAGATCTCTTAAAAATAACAAGGAAGCAAGAACTAACAATTCAATGGCTTCAAGATGATGCAAAGAAAAATAATTTAAGAGTAATATGTATCAGTGAAGAAGCAGGAGTCAACAAAATGAAATAAAAAGATTATTTACAGAAGTAATAACATAAAACTTCCCAAACATGGGAAAAGGATTTGGCATACAGATAAACAAAGCATATAAAACTCCAACTAACAATAATCAAAATAATCTATACCCAGACATTTAATAATCAAGATCCCAGAAATTCAGCACAAGAACAGAATATTAAAAGCTGTTAGAGCAAAGAAACAAATCACCTATAAAGGAAAACCCATTAGAATCACGATAGACTTCTCAACTCAAACCATCAAGTCAAGAAGAGTTTGGAGTGAAGTGTTTCAAATCCTGAAAGAAAATTTCCAGCCCTGCAAAGCTACCTTTCAAAATTGATGGAAAAAATAAGATACTTTCATGATAAGGAACAACTGAAGGAATTCATGACCACCAAACAAACCCTACAGAGTGTGCTGGAGGACATTCTAGAAAGAGGTAAAGATGACCATGGTTCCAGGAACAGCAGCAGAGGAGGACTGCCAAACAAGGGAGGCAACTGAATGAAGGGAAAAAGTAGAGGGCCAAGAGCAGGAGGATAGCATGGCAGAGATGCAGCAATGCATATCAGTTGTAACCATTAATGTAGATGGCCTCAATTCAGCAATAAAATGAAACACAGGCAGAGTTGATCAAGAAACAAGATCCATCAATACACTGTATACAAGAAATACATTTAACTGGAAAGGAAATTCACAGACAAAATCAAAGGGGAGAGAACCATTGTTTTGAATAAAATAAAAGATATTATGGTAGCTGTTGTTGATTTTCTGTTATCTTGTTTTGAAGTCCTGTAACACTTTCATTCTTTTGTTTTAATTGGTTTTGTTCTGTTTTGTTTAATTTTATTGTGTGTGATGGTATGGACAGCTGTTTTGAAAAAAATGAGAGACATTATGGTAGCCATTGTTGATTTCCTGGTGTCTTGTTTTGAAGTCCTGTATCACTTTCATTGTTCTGTTCTGATTTGCCTTATTCTGTTTTCTTTTGTTTTATTCTGTTTAATCTAAAAAAATAACAAACATTTAACATTGTTCATATTACAAGTCCAAAAAGAGTTGGTGGACAGTAGATGGGGAAAGTGCTGCTATTTTAGTCTCTCAACAGTCACCCTAATAGTAGCATACCCAGTCTATAGCTACCAATTATCATCCTAAATAGTTAGCTGACCTTTATAGGAGTAAAAGACTGGAGGGACATATCAATTCTTAATTCCTCAATCCTTGACTTAAGATTATTACTTCCATGCCTTAACTATTGACTAAGCTATAATTTAACAGTGTCAGTCAGCTTCCTCTTACTGTAACAAGTACTTGAGGTAATCAAGTCATAAAGATAGAGTTATTTTGCCTCACAGTTTGAAAGTTTCAGTCTATGATCAATTGGTGCTTTCACTTTGGTCTGTGGTGAGGAAACATATTGTGGTGGTGTGCACATGGAAGAGTAAAGCCTTAAACTTAATGATGGCTAAAAAGCAAAAGGGGGGTCACTATGGTACTAAAATTCCTCTCAAGGGCATGTTTTCCTCTCACCTGAAGTCTTTCACTAGGCTCCATCTCTTACAGATTCCACCCACTGTGTCTATCTGAGGACCAAGCATTTCACACATAGGCCTTTGGGGGGAACATTTCAAATCCGAGCAATAGCATTGTCTTAGTTATTTTTATTTGTCACTGAGACAAAATACTTGATGCCCAAAGTTGGGAAAGGACAGGTTTATTTCTTACAGTTTTTGGAGGTTTCAGTCCACACTCAGTTGGCTCCAAGGCAGAGTGGCATGGTGGGGCCACAGTTCATGGCAGCTGCAAACAGCAAGGCAGAAACCGGCAAGAGAGAGAGACACATCTTTTTCCTGCCATTACATCACATCCTGGCTCCACCCCTAGGAGGTGTAGCACTGACACCACCAATCCAAGCACTAGACAATGAACCAATCACAAATGTACGATGCAAATACATGAGGCCTGGGGGCCACTGACATAAACCATGACAAGCATGAATAACAAGAGATTAGGAAACATAAGGGGTATGAGAAATAGTTGTTGAGCCCTCTCTCTGACCGTGACAGTTAAGCACATGTAAGACGATGACTAGGCATTAGTCAACAATATCCTGCAGGGAATCATCTGGTAGTTATTAGTTCTGCTCAAAAAATATTCCCAGTTTACTTTCCCAGTAAGTCTACTTCTCTCTGTTTCCCAGGAGTTAGAGTGGTCATGTGCTTTAGCCATTCAATCCTTTAGGCAATGAAATGTTAATACAAGAGTATATACTTTTTCTAGTTGGACTCTTTAAGCCTAGTATACAGTATGTTGTATGCTGTTTTCCCATCTGCCTCATGGCCCAGCAGTGTTTCATTGTTCCATTAGCCTGGATACTCAAGTTAGGATGATAGCAGAGATCCAGCCAAATCACAGTACACATGGGGTGAGAAAGCAAAATCAGTCATATTTTTAGATCATTGAGATTTGGGTGGTTGTTTATTACTGAAATGTATTTTGTTTGACTCTGATATTGTATTTTTTCATCTTTCTCTCTTCAATGCTGGGGACTCAGTAAAAATCCTGATTTATTTGCTTGTTTTACTATTGTTTTTGTTTGGTACTTCTGCATCTCTTTTTTTATTAGCAGTGACATTCTCAAGCAATATAATCAAATTTTCTAATAGTTCCTTGGGTACTATTGAAGTTAAGAGCCATTTACAACCAGGAGCCAACAGTGTAGGAGGACGACCAGTGGCTCTTATTTCTGCTTTCAATGCAATATTTGTCTGACTGTTAATTTTAACAGAATATCCTTCAAATATGAACCTATTCATGGGTTCACTTTCTTGTTCTGGCTCTCCTTTCTTCTTTGTCTCTATATTGTCCTTCCTTCATTTTATCAGCAGAAAACTCTTTTTTCATATGAAAATAGGGCAACGTGTTAGATAATAAATGAAGTGGCTTCATTATAAATCTGGATTTAACTATAAGTAGAATTATGTCAGATAAATCCACTACATTTGGATTGAAGGAAATTTAGTTTTGAATCTTGTTTCTGCTACTTAATAGCTATAGAAATTTTAGTTCGTTTCCTTCATCAGTAAAATTGGGTCTATATGTGCTGGGTCTTCCATAATGTTGTAATGAAAATAAAAATACAATGGAGCAAGCCATGTGACTTTCAGGAAGGAGAAAAGTCAGCAACTCCCAGAGATCCACCCTGATGGGACTGGGAGGATCCAACAAAAAGCCAAGCAGTCAGCCTTTCTTGTAAGCTGTGCAAGCCACACAGCTTCCAGGAAAAGTCAGCAACTCCAGTGGGTCTACTGCTATATGGGCTGAGAGTCAACACACTACCCCTAAGCAACCCACTGGTTTAGGGGATAAGCTGAGGTGATAGCAACTAAGATATGTAAAGCAACTACATTCTTGTATTGTTTGGTCGATTTTGTAGGCCTAGGTAGGGCCAGCGGTCTGAGCATCTCTTGGAAGGTTGACAGTATGCAATAGAGCAAATATGGAGGATTTCCTTCTGTCTTGTCTTTAAAATCCAATATCGTTTTCACAATTTTGCTTTGTTCTGATTGTTTCACTTTGTTGAGTATTCTGTTTTGAATAATTTTATTCTGTTTTGTGCTTGGTTTGATTTTGCTATACCTGATTGAATGGACAACTACTGTGAAGATAATAAGATATACTGTGATAGCTATTGTTGTTTTGCTAGTATCCTGCTTTGAAGTTCTGTACCAATTTTGCTGCTTTGTTTTGATTGGCTTTTTTCTGTTTTATTTGTTGGATTTTACTATCTTTAAAATTTAAAAAAGTTTAAAAATATAATGGAGATTAAGTAATTTGTTTTTATTATGTGTTTGCAATCATCATAAAAACCAAAGGTGCTATTCTTACATAATACCTTTTGATATAACTTTTGTTTATTTGTATTAACTGTTTTGAGGAAATTTATAAGACAGGTATTAAATGATTTCAGACAATATCTATTATCTAGTCTTGTCTACTTTGTACAGGGCTTTTAGGAAATCACCCCGAAAGAAACTTTGTTGAGGCAACCATTTTGAGAACAAAGATTTGAGGTAAATATCTAATATGGAATTTACTTAGTCTAGATTATGCACTCAGTTACATGTTAGCTTTTGAATTCTATACAACAAAAGAGT
>PVJX010020402.1:0-33386 GCA_004027295.1 Dolichotis patagonum | reverse complement strand
TTTAATTTTACCCTTTTGATATAATTGCATGTATATTTGAGTGGGTAAGATGGATGACCATATTGCTGTTTTTGTCAGATCGTGGAGCAGAACTGTTAACAGTCTCACTGTTTGAATGTCTACTTTACATGTTTTAACTTTGTAATTTGAACAACTATTTCCAAGAAGTCAGTATGTAATTAGTCAAGTAATAATTTCTAAGGTTTTTTTGTTGTTGTTCTTTTCCTTTTTTCCTTGGAATTCTGTATTGTTGCTATCCTTTATTCTGTTTTGTTTTTATTTTGTGTTTTTTTTCCTCTTTAAATAAAATTTTTAAAAAAGCTACAAATTACTGAAACAAAAGGTCAGAAAGTTCATTATCATACACCAAAAGATATGCAACCTTAGGGAGTGACTGTTATCAGACAGCTTTACACAACAAAACAGAAACATTCCTCTGACAAACATCTGAGCAACAGGCATCTTTGAAGATTCCCTTCCATGTTCATAAGTCATCGTTATTATTGCATCTGGGAGTGGATTAGACCTCTGTCCAGTAACTCAAGGCACTATCTGTACTACTTTGACTTAGAAAATATTTTACAGCAGTTACTAACCAATTTTAAGTATAAGGAACACTTCCAAAATTCACCATGTCTATGGACTTAATTATTTTATAGGTAAATTATGTGTCCCATAGATACAACGCTTGCTACATAAGTATTTCATAAAGCGCAGCATTAAAACAGGACTCTGCCGGGTGTGGCAGCATCTGCCTATAATCCCAGCACTTGGGAGGCTGAGGCAGGAGGATTTCCAAGAGTTTGAGGCCAGTTTGGACTACATAGTGAGTTCAAGGCCAGCCTGAACTGCATAGTGAAACCCTGTCTCTAAAAATAAACAAACCAGCATCTGAGAGGCTAAGGCAGGAGGATAACTGTAAGTTCAAGACCAGCCTGGGTTACAATGTGTGCTCAAGGCCAACCTGAACTGCATAGCTAGACCCTGTCTCAAAAAAAGACAAAATAATAGTAATAATAATAATAACAACAACAAATAAATAAATAAATAAATAAAATAAAACAAAACAGGACTCTTGGCTACTTCCCACTTATCTACCAAGAAGAAAATGCCTCAGAATGTCTTCTGCCTCAAGTATTTTTACTGCAGAAAAAATGCATTCTGCTATGTCTGATACCTTCCAGTGAATACCAACTCACACTTCAGTGGGTATTCCGATAGCTAGTTAATAACACAATGATTAGAAAGGAAAAGGGGTCTGCTAGCTCTTAACAAAAACTTGCAACTTTTTTTTTCTTTCCAATCCAACTTTTGACATTCATCAAGCACTACAACTTCCCACTCCTGGGTCTTCCTGTGCTGGGATCAGGCACAGTCCTGCCTCCCTGATGCCTGCACGGCAGCCGTCTCTGGTTTGTCAGTTAGGCGACCATTTACAGTATCTGCACAATCTCAATGAGAACACTGCTCCACTGTCATTGCTTCTCCTACCCTCTGCTCATGTGCATTAAAACAATTCTGTATTTTTATTTCAAATTTAATGTGAGGAAAACATCTGTTTTTCTGTCTTTTTCAGCTGAAAATTGAGCTATATTCACAAAATTATGAATGTTAGTTTTTTTGAAATGAACATAACTTCTTAAGTTTTTCAGGAACAGATAAAATGCATTTTACTTCATCCTTTTTTGCCACACCCCTCAAACAGGCAGGTTCCCAATAGTAATTGAGAAGCTGATGCTAAAATTTACACAAATCAACAGGATACTTTTCTCTTTATCTTCCCTTAATTTTCCAAATTTTACTTTTCCCACCCCCTTGACCATTACTAGAATAATTATTAAGCTTATGAATCTTTGAATTGCTACTTTATGCTATTACTGTTGAAAAGGATGCTTTTAGTTGAGGTAAAGTTGTTTAATGTTCATACTGTAATCACACATCTCTTTTCAATGCAGAAGGGTGGTACATTATTGGTTTGACAGGTATGTCAATTTCCAGCTTGTATTTGACACTACTATTGTTGCTGATTTTATTACTATAGCCAATATGACACAGTTGTTGTTATTAACTGGTTTTCTCTGGATGTCAAGGGATCTACATTGCCTTTGTGTCATTAACAATTCTGTGGTTCACTGCTGGAGAACTGGGTGCTGGGCCAAATATAATGCAGCCTCCAAATAAATGAAGGTGGCTAGATTTTGGGACAGAGGCAAAGGCCAATAGCTAGCCATGCCCAGAAAGCATGGCTGATAAAAGACATTTAACTAAAGAGATCTCCATACTAGCAGTAAGCTTTCTCACTATAATCAAGCCACACACACACACAAAATCAAACAAATAAACAAGAAAAAAACATACAGAAACATAAAAAGACAAGGCAACAAAATACCTCCAAAAATCCCAACTTCCCCAAAACTCATCTATGGGGCATAAAAGGAAGAAATCACAAGTCACACAACTGAATTATTCAAAAGGACAACAGATGAGATCACAAAACAGATCAGTAAATTGTTTGGTAAGCTCAAATAAGATACAGTATAACTAAACAGATAAGGAGCCTAATAAACAAATGATCAGTAAGTCTACAGAAGACAGTAAGAAAAACTGGTTGAAGTAAACAAAGTAAGACAAAACATGAAAGATATGCACAAAAAAGAATTAGAGCTTATAAAAACATACCAAACAGAGATTTATGAGATTAAAAATTCTATCAAAAGTAAGAGCAGTAGAAATGACCAGTGTGGGGACAATGTCAGAACTAGAAGACAGAACTATTGTTGGTGACCAATTAATCAGAGATAATTCGAAAACAAGAAGTGAAGATAAAAATTTGATCCAACAGCTTCTTTAGATGATACAAAGAAAACTAAGATTAACTAGAACTGGTGAAAACTCAGAGGACAGAACCAAGGGCATAACAATACCTGTTTACAGAAATAATAGCAGAAAACTTTCCTAATGCTGCACGGGAAAAGAATTTAACATACAGATAAACGAGGCATGTAGGACTTCCAAACAGCCACAATCAGAAAAGAAGCTCCCCATGACATATCATAGATAAAATCCCAGAAGTACAACACAAGAACAAGATTTTAAAAGCTATTAGAGAAAAGCAATGAATAAATCCTTTAGAATTACAGCAGAATTTTAAACACAAACCTTTAAGGCCAGAAAAGCTTGGAGTGAAGTGTTTCAAGCCCTAAAACAAAACAAATTCCAATCAAGACTGATGTATCAATCAGTCCAATCAAGACTGCAAAACTATCTTTCAAAAATACTAAGAAATAAGATATTCCTATGATGAAGAGTACTAAAATGCCCACCGAATTGGCATTTCAAAAAATTCTCAAGGATATCATCTACAAGGAGACAAGGAAGCTATCAATGCCACAAGGTCTAATAGAATGAACACAACAGGTAGACTGACCAGTTAAATAAAAAGGAAAGAAAGGGAATCAGCAACAGGAAAATAAAGGAATGACAAGATATAAGTTAACACTTACCAGTAGTAACTCTCAATGTGAATGGTCTCAATTCTCATTCAAAAGACATATATAGGGAGAATGGATCAAGAAATAATCAATATGCTGTACATAAGAAACACATTTAACCCAAAAGAAAATTCAATGACTAAAAATCAAAGGAAAGAAAACAATATTCCATGCAACAGTAACCCGAAAACAGCAGATGGAGCTATCATATTTTAAGATAAAGTGGATTTCAAACCAAACTGATCAGAAGATACAAAGGTCACTACACACTGGTTAAGAGAAGGTTCAACAGACAGAGAAAACAATTATTAACACATACACATCAAACAACGGCACACTAAACTTTATAAATAAGTACTACTGAACATACATAATCAGATACACAGGAACACAATTTTAGGAGGGGACCTCAATATCCCACTGTCACAGTCAGATCAACTAACCAACCAAACAAAAATTAAACAACTACCAGACTTGGAAAAAAAATTCAAAACAAATGGACTTAATATACTGATAACTATGATGTTCATCGAACCATAACAAAATTCTTGTCAGTAGCACATGGGAACATTCTTCTAAATAGATCATACACTAGCCAATAAAGTATGTTTAAGTAAATGCAAGTGAACAGAAATTATACAATGCATATTATCAGATGATAGTGCAGGGAAACTAGAAATCAATGACAAAAGAAAACACAAACATATGAAAATTGTCTTGAATAATCCATGGGTAACAGAAAAGAAAAACTCAAGGAAGAAATAAGTTCCTAGAACTAAACAATAGTGCCAGTATAACATACCAGAATTTATGGGACATAATGAAAGCAGTCCTAGCTATAAACACCTATATCATAAAACAAAGTGAACCCAAACAATGATGTACCTCCAGGTCCTAGAAAAACAAGATCAATCCAAACCCACAAATAGTACAAGTAAGGAAGTTAAGATATGAGCAGAAATCAATCAAGTTGAGACTAAAAAAACAAAATAAAACAACAAAGAATCAACAAATTGAAAAGTTTGTTTTTCAAAAGAGTAAACAAAATAGATAAACTCTTAGCTACTCTCACAAAAAAAAGGAAAGAAAAGACGGTAACATCACAAGACACTGTTGAAATAAAAAATGAATATTAACTACTACTTCACAAACCAATAAACTGGAGAATTCAGAAGAAATGACTAGGTTCTCAGATACATATTAATTACTAAAACTGAACCAAGAAGAAACTTTGAATAAGCAATAATAGGTAAGGAAACTGAAGTGGCAATCAATAAAAACAACAACAAACAAACAAACAAACCATGCCAACTAAGAAAAGCCCAGGTCTGGATGAATTCACTGCTATATTCTACAAGACCTTCAGGGATGATATAACACCAACACTTCTCAAGCTCTTTAATGAAACTGAAAGGGAAGGAATACTATGAAAGTCTTTCCTGGAAGCTAGCATTACACTGATTTCAAAACTAGACATAGTCCCAACCAATAAAAGGAGAACTACAGGCCAATCTGTCTAAAGAACATAAGACACAAAAACTCTTGAACAAGATACTGGCAAACAGATTGTAACAAATCATCAAAAAGATCATACATCATGAAGTAGGCTTTATCTCAGGGATGTAAGGGTGATGCAACATACATAAATCAATAAATGTAATTCATCAGATAAACAGAAGCCAGAAGAAAACCACATGTCACCTCAACAGATGCAGAAAAAGCCTTTCACAAAATCCAACATCTTTTCATGATAAAAACACTAAAGAAAATACATATAGCAAGATCTTATCACAATCTGATAAAAGTGATTTATGACAAACCTACTACACTACACTGGGGAAAAACTGAAAACTTTCTCTCTAAAGTCAGGCAAAGACAAGGATGTTCACTATCACTACTCTAATTCAGTGTGGCATTTAATATATTAGCAAGAGGAATTAGGCAAGAAAAAGAAATGAAAGTGATATGTATAAAAAAGAAACCAAATTGTCATTATTTGCAGATATCATAATCCTCTACATAGAAGAAACAAAAAATTCCACCTAAAGACGCCTAGAATTAACAACCAAATACAGTAATGTAGCAGGAAACAAAAATCAATAGAGTTCTTATATACCAATGATAAGGAACTCATTGAAAACAAAATTGGGAAAAAAATACCCTTAACAATAGCACCAAGAAAAATTACTTAGGAATTAACCTAAAAGCAAAGAAGTAAAAGACCTTTACAATGAAAACTACCACACTGAAAAAGCAGGTCAAAGAAGACATAAAAAAATGCAAAGAGGAATTTCTTGCTCCTGGATAAGCAGAATCAATATATACAAAAATGACCATATTTCCAAACTATTACACAGGTTTAACACAATCCCAATAATGTATCAACAACATTCTTAAACAGAAGATTCTAAAATTCAAAAGGGACTAGAAGAGACTCATGACAAAAATCATCCTGGGTTACAAGAGTAAAGTGAAAAGCACTACAAACTTGGATATTACGTTATAATACAAAGCTATAGTGATCAAAATGGCATAGTACTGGCATAAAAACAGACTGTGGATCAATGGAACAGAATGGGGGCAACTATTTGATCTCTGACAAAAGGTCCAATAACATACACTGGAAGCTGGGTGTGGTGCCACACTCCTGTAATCACAGCAATTGGGAGGCTGAGGCAGCAGAATCATTTGCCAATTCAAGACCAGTCTTGGCTACAAAGTGAGCCCAAGGCCAGCCGGAACTGCATGGTGAGACACAGTCTCAGAAAGACTAAATAAATAAATAAATAAATAAATAAATAAAACATACACTGGAGGAAAGATAGACTTTTTAATAAACAGTGCTGGGAAAACTGGCTATCCACATTCAATAAATTGAATATAGACCCATATATCCCACACGATACACTAGATTAAAATCAAAATGGATCAAATATCTAAGTGCTGTAATAGAAACACAATCTACTGCAAGATAAAATAGGTACAAGTCTTAGAGGTCATAGGTGTAGGCAAGGACTTTCAGAACAGAACCCTGGTAACGCAGGGAACAGTATCAAATCAAATTAGAAAGCTTCTGCACAGCAAAAGAAACAACCAGCGGAGTAAAGAGAAAATCTATAGAATGGGAAAAGAAAAATTCCTACTTTGCTCAGAGAAAGAACTAATATCTAAAATATACAGAGCACTCAAAAAAAAAAAAGGCCCCCTCCTCAAAGATCCAATTAAAAAAAGGACAAATGATGTGAACAGACACTTCTCAGAAGTACAAATGGCCAATAAATACATGAAGAAATGTTCAGCACCTCAAGCCATTAAAGAAATGCAAATTAAAACAACCCTGAGATTCCATCTTACCCCCAAAAGTATCATCAAGAAAGCAAATCATACCAAATGCTGGTGTGATTGCATTGAAAAAGGAATTCTTCTGCATTAGTGGGAATGTAGATGTACAATCTCTGGAAAGTAGTATGCAGAGTTCTCAAAAAACTAAAACTAGAAATTCCATTCAGCTATTCCCCTTCTAGGAATCTTCCCCAACAGACATTATGCAGTGATACACTCATACTGATGTTTACAATATCACAATTCATAATTGCTAAATATTGGAAGCAATCTATACGCCCATCAATAGATGAATGGATAAAGAAAATGTGGTATTTGCACACAATGGAGTACTACTCTGCAGCAAAGAAGGACAAACCGGACACAATTGTAAGAAAATGGATGCATCTTGAGACTATGTGAACTGAAATAAATCAGACGCACAAGTTTGAATGTCACATGGTTTCTCCAAAATATAAAGAGCAAAACAAAAGACAGGTAATAGGAAGTAGGAAAATAAATCTCAAATGGGAAGAGGATCAAGAGGTAGAGGGAGGTAGGAGAAAGGGGAGAGAAGGGGGAGAAGAAAGAAGAATTAGAACATGTTGGTACATGTACCAGATTCCCAAGAAGAATATGATCATCTTGTACTGTAAACATGTACAAATAAAAAATGAAAACAAATAAAAAATTTACACAAATCACAACCTAAAATAAAGCAATTTTTAAAAATAAAAACAAGAAAGGAAACTGGTACTTCCTTTACAGGATTTTAAAATATTGTAAAGCTATACTAGCAGGGTGTGGCGGCACATGCCTGTGAGGATCACTGAAAGTTCAAGGCCCAGCTGGGCTACAAGCTGAGACCCTGTCACAAAACAAAGCAGACACACCAGAACAGAACAGACCAGGAACAATACAACTCAACCTATACTAATGAAGACAGCTTATTTCTGGCAAAATGACAGACCCATAGGTGAATGGATGAAAACAGCCCTGAAAATGAATCATGTATATGTGGTTATTTGGTTTTTGACAAAAGTGCCGAAGCAATATATGGAGGAAAACCTCTTCAGCAAATGTTGAATCAACTGTCTGTCTGTATAGAAAAAATGAACATCAACCTTTTTCTTACCCCAAATACAAACACTATCTGGAAATGAAAGCATACCTCAAAAGTAAAAGCTAAGACTATGGAATGTAAAGGCAGGAGATAAACAGAAAACAATGTCTGCAATCTTAGAGGAGCTGAATTCTGACACAGAATATAAAAACCAATGGAACATAAGTGAAAAAAATCACAATGCTAGTCTTCAACAAAATTAAAAATTCTTTGAAAAATATTATTTAAAAAATAAAAAGCCGCAGACTAGGAAAAAGTTCACAACATGTATGGTACACAAAGGACTTCATTGCAGAGTATAAAATACAAATCATAAAAAGATACCTAACACAAAACAGCTATTACAATGGCTAACATTTAACACAGACTATGATTCTAAGTAAGGATGAGATGAACTACTGAAATGCTCACACAGGGGGTGTGCTATGATATCCACTTTGGAAACCAGTTTTGTATTTTCTTAAAGTGATATGTGTGTGTGTGTGTGTGTGTGTGTGTGTATCCTTAACCATGAGTAAGCCATTATGGTCCTGGATAATCACTCAGAAGATGTACCCATACACATCTTTGTAGCAACTTTAAAAAGTCAAAAACTGAAAAGTGGAACAGCCCAAATGTCTATCAGCAGGTACACATTTCACAAACTGTGATATATTCATACTATACAGTAACAAAAAGGACAAAGCTCTGGATGGTACACACAACTTGGCGATGTCTCAAAGCCATCATGCAAAGTTAAAGAAACCAAA
Organism: Dolichotis patagonum; assembly: GCA_004027295.1. Classification (NCBI taxonomy): domain Eukaryota; kingdom Metazoa; phylum Chordata; class Mammalia; order Rodentia; family Caviidae; genus Dolichotis; species Dolichotis patagonum. The sequence goes on along the minus strand of PVJX010020402.1, from coordinate 24,702 downwards.
CCAGAAAGGATATTTACCATATGGTGCTATTCATACAAAAATTCTATAAAATGCAAGCAGCCCATGACAGAAGTTCCCCAAGGGAATGGAGGTCAGAGGGATGCATTACAAAGAGGCATGAGGAAATGTCTGAAGGTGAAAGAAGAGCTCAAGCGTTGACATGACAAAACTTACGAACTGGAGACCTTAAATACACGTAATTTGTTGTATTTTAATTGTTCTTCAATAATTTGGGGGGGGGGATTTAAAACAAGTAGCCACCCTACTGTATCATTCAACAATTATGAGCTAAGATGAAAGCAAGGGCGTTACCTGTGTTTTAACATCTACTGTCAGTTGCAGTTTTGGAGAGACACTCTGCTAAAGAAATTAGCATGTTATTGTGACTTACAGGTTAAAATTTTTCCAGGTAATTTGTTACTTAGAATAGAAAACTTGCTGGATGTGGCAAAATCCAGCAAGGCTTAAAACTTTACTGTATTTCTTGCATATCTGAGTCAAAATAGATTTTGTCTCTAAAAATTATAGTTATTAAAGCAGTACAAATAAAATAAACTGGGGAAAAAAATTCAAAGGATGTACATCAAAATGTTAATAGTACAGTTATCCTTTGGTAGTAGAATTTTTTGTTGTTTTTATTTTCTTCAACTTGCCTTTCTATACATTTAAATTTTATAATTGTTTCTTTTATAATAATAAATAACTAATGTTACTTTTATCATAGATGGGTGTTATGGATTGAGAACTGGTGATCAACTTAACGCCAGCTGGATTACATCAGTGTGGCGCCGAGCAGCGATGTTTCACCTGAGGAAGGCTGCCAGCATAAATGGAGATGTGGAGAAGGAGAGGGAGGAACGTTAAGGCGTTATGGAGTTGAGACACCGAGGTGTTGTGGGTTCTCCTACGTGTTGCTGTTTGAGCCGTTGGTTCTCCTGGAGAAACTCTGGCCCTCACATCAAGCATTACTTCCTGGCTCCAGAGGGGAAGACATGTGATGCTTGGTCTCCAGGATGTCACACTGACTTCCTGGCACGTACTCAACTATGCTTGTCATTGGAGGAGCTTAGGGCCTCCGTGTCACTGAGGATGGCTGTGGTGCTTTTCAGGACAGCCCTGGTGTTTGCTGTAAGTGTGACTTCTTGGCTCCAGTGTAGAACCCTCAACCTATCAGCACAGCTCCTTCACCCTGCTGGCACAGACTTCCTAGTTTCCACCGCTGACTTTTGGGCCTTCCTGGCATGGATCCGTAAAAGAGACTGGCACGAGTCTTTCTTGTGGGCTCTAGACCTCCAGTTGGACTCGTGGGAGGCATTGTCATGAGCTCTGGGTTTTTATCTGGACTCATGTGGGACATTGCTGTGGAATTTAGGCCCTTGGCTAAGTATTCTATGTCTTTAGTGTTGTGGATAGATTTCCTGCATTTTCTTGTGTTAACTCTGGGTGACCATCATAAAAATATTATAAACTCCATGTCCTGATTCTAATTGTTCTCTGTATAACCCCTGACTACAACAGATGGGAGACTGCTACTTTCAGTGTACATTTAACAAATGGTTTCAGTTCATCACACAATCTAAATGATATGGTGGGGAGAAAAATCAAGTTTCACTGATTCAAGAGGTAACTTGTTCTTCAAATGCAATGTCCTAGTATGAATGATACTAGTAAGAAGCACTGTTTTAACAGTTACATACCCGGGCAATGCAGTAGTCCTTAGGATTTTCTTTTTCCAGGCCATATTTCTCTAAGGCTTCAGCTACAGCAAAGTCTGCAGTGTCTGTAGTAGATAGCAGGATTGTCTTGTAGGGAATGTTTGGTTTTAAACTATCTGCATAAATTCTCAACGTTCCACCTGAAAAAATATTTTGACATATGTGAGTACAACGTCACATCAGTAAAAGGGATAGCTACTATTTACAAAGCTTATGAAAAGATCAATGGAGTGCCAGCTGCCATGATGCAGGAGTGCCCACTGCATCAGCAGGAACCTGATGACCTAGTGACACTCTGCACCACTGAGCAGTCTTCTGTAATAATGTTGACTATCTCTGTCTTCTCGGCACACAAATGAATATAAAAGTGATGAGCTGGTTCTCAATACAGGAAAGAAAAAGGAGGACTGAGGTCTCTGTCGTGCAGCTGTCCTCCACACGTATCTATTTCCTCCACTTCTCCCATTTCCTCAAGCAAACAGAAAGCCCAATGAAGTTAAATATTAGTCTCTCTGAACAAATCCACTTTCAGAAAATGATCTAGGAACCATGACATCCCGAGCGCTCAAGTCCAAAGAATTTTCTTAAGGGATACATCACCAGAGTGGGGCTGCTTTCACTTCAGAAACTACAAACCAGCAAGTCATTTTTAGCTGTGAACTCATTTGACAGGGGTGGGGAAAATCAGCCAATTGAGAAGTTTGAGATACTGAAGTTTTCCTCAGTTCTTTGTATGTTTCTTCTTAATGGAAACCAACACATATTATTTTTACTTTTAGTGTCATTACTTGCTTTCTACGTTTAGTGCTTCATCAATAAGCCCTGAAATCTTACAGAAAAAACTTAAGCATAATACTTTTAAATTTCCTTAATATTAACCACAAACAGTTGTTTTGCTAATAGTATTTAGTTGCTTAAGCATGTCCTAGGACTCTCTATATAGACAAATATTCCTTCTTTCCTTAATCATCCCTTTAATAGATAAGCTCTGTTTTGATATTCTGCTATTTCTCTTTCTAATTCTTTGAGGTCTTTTTTGTTTTGTTTTGTTGGCTCCTCTTAATTTTTGTTTGTCCCTTAAATTTTATATTACCTGTGTGCTTTCTACCCAAACAAATGTCAACCAAATTCAGTGATGCTGCCTCCCAACTACACAGATCACTCCCAATGACCAATTCTACCTGAAATTGTTGAGCAGGGATCCAGGTGAGTCACTGAGTCACCAGTCTATATATACCTGGAACCCTGCCAGCATCTCCGCCGACAATGAAACAAAACATATCTTCCACCCCTTTCATTCCACAAACATCTACCAGTTTCATCCTGAATAAAACCCAGTGTCTTACGGTCATGATACACTATCCCTTTAACATTCTTTACTTCTCTCTCTCTGGCCCCTCTGTCCTATATAGATAATGCAATGCTTTCATGAGGTGCCACTTCTCATCACAGTACTCTGCACTTCCATGTAATCTATCTAGATCTGAAACTGAGGATAAACTGAAAGCCTTCTAGATCTCCAGCTTAAAACTCTCCAGCAGCATATTAATAAAACATAATCAAATATTCTACCAAAGTACCCCCAACTGAAATTAAAAATAAATATGGGTACTGGGAGACACACATTAAGTCAGAGGCAACACACTTCCTATTTAAAAAAAAAAATGCACATGAATGTTGCACTCTTATTTGAATTAAAACATATTTTATAATCCTAGCTATTTGGGACACGAATATAGGAGAATCCCAATTTTGATGCTACCCTGGGCAACTTACCAAAATTATGTCAAAATGAAAAGCCCTTAAAGGGCTGGATTATAGTTCAGTGGTCAAGCACTTAGCTAACACATGTGAGGTCCTGAGTTCAACCTCAGCAACCATCCAGAATTTTTACAGTAAGGGGGGGAAAAAAATTCCAACAATATTTTAAAACTTTTTTCTATAAAAATACAAAAATCATGCAAATATCAAAGGGGCAGATGCTATACAGATATATCTATACCCTAAAAGGTCTGCTGTATTCTACTGAAGCATATACATATATATAAAAACATGCAAATATATGCATGCATTTTTTATAATTAAAAATATTAAGTGACATAAAAACAGGATATTGTAAGCTAACTATCTTTATCATGACTCACATACCCCTTAGCGCACACTTTATTCCTCAAAGGGCCAGAGCCTTATCTCCAGAAACTCCTTTCGGGAACAATGTCAAACTGTAGCACCCAACTGTCTTAGGTCTTAGGGTGTGTGGTTAGTTAGCACCATAGACATTTCTGAGTGTCTCCCTTGTTCTTTTAAACATTTTTGATACTTTTCTTCTTTATAATTTTTTCTGTCTCTCCTAATTTTTTTCAGTGCATATATTTATAAAATATTTCAAATTCTTGAGGGAAAAAGACAATACATTTGAAAAAATAATCTTTAAACTCTCAAAAGCACCCATATTAAAGTATTAATGGAAACAAGAAGTCCTTCACTCCCCACTTTTCTTAAATCACCAACACAATTCCTGTGAAATACCTAATTTCGGGGCATGAAGAGCTGAAATCATTGTACAATGCTGCAGCAGCAAGAAAATCGCAGGACTAACCTCCACCCCAGCTCATGAGCGGTATGGAACTCTCTGTTGAAACGAACTACAGAGCCCCAACTCCTCAGTCTGTGACAGGGTAGGACCTAGTGACCAGGCATTTTATTCAGGCTTTTTTCTTTTTCTTTTTTTGGGGGGGGGGTCAAACTCACGACCTCGTGCTTGCCAGGCAGGCGCTTATGCCACTGAGCTAAATCCTCAGCCCCTGACCAGGCATTTTAGAAGAGTCTATCGAGCCTGCTGCTGAATGGAGACCAAAATGGAGACTCCTATGGAAACACATGAGCGTACTGTCCCTCAAACTAAGCACAAGCATGTGCACAGCCTCCTCTTCAGACATAAACTGCTGCCACAGATGGTATCAGACAGCTGCCGTAACAATCCACACAGGCAGTAAAACCTTCTGGTTCAGACTTGGATTCAAGACCAAAAAAAGTCTAGAATTAAGCAATCCTTCCCACTAAAACTATTGTAAATAAGACTTCAAAGAAATTCTGCCAATTCTCACACCCAAAATCCTGTAACTACAAATAGGCTATCAGGTATACAAAATGTAACATTAAAATGTGCAACTTTGAAGCGCCCGAATGCAACATTATATGAAATATACAGAGTTAATGACAAAAATCTAAGCTTTTTTAGGAAGGCTAGATCAATATGATGGTTTAAAAAAAAAAACTCAAATGGGTATGCAATTTTTTTAACAAGTAAAACTATAACTCAACAAGTGTTTAGTATTTTCTTTGCTGAATAAAATTACAAGTCAAAGTAAAAATTTTATGTCAAATAGTTAAAATATACAGTATAAAACCAAAACCAGGCCAGGTGTGGTGGCAAATACATGTAATCCTAGCACTTGAGAGGCTGAGGCAGGACTGCTGCAAGTTCAAGGTCCAGCCTGAAGTACATAGTAAGATACTGTCCCAAAAAACCAACCAACAAATACCGAAACAAAATCAAAAGACAAACATCAGTTTATTATAATCTTCATTTCCCTAAAAAATAAGGAGCAAACTCCAGGATATATTGGCAAAGAAAAAAACAAGGTAGGATAAAAGTATGCAAATACACTGCCATTTATAGGGTGGGAAAGCTAGATCTCTAACTGTACCTTATTTTATAGATGTAACTTTGAAACTATTAAACAAGCTTAAATTTTAAAGGAGCAAATCTCTAAAGTAGAACAAAACCAAAAAACCCTAAGTCAATATGAGAACAAGTCACAGAGACAGAATTATGTTAAAACACACCACTTCAACAGCATGCCTACACAATACATGCTGCAAACGTATTTCACAAAAACCTTCAAATGTTTCAGTATCATACTATTTATATATTATTTTTATTTTGACACTTTTATTATGTAGTACAGAGAAAAATAATTCTGTTAAGAAGAACGTTACTATGAAAAACATCACATTTTCTAAAATCAAAATAGGTTAAAGAAATGAAACTCCTTAGAGAAGCAGCTACCTCAAAGCTTGGGCCGTATGTGCTCAAGTGAGTAGATAACCTGGCACAAAAGAAAGCCACAAAGAACCCATTTAGGAGTCAGAATAGAAAATGCACCAGATAAAAAACATTAGTTTTAAATCCAGAAGTGCATTAAAAAGTCTTAAAAGTCACTGGTCAACTTTGGAGGATACTAATACAAGTATTCGTATCCCATTTCAGTATCTATACCCATACTTATATCTACATCCAGTCAAGGAAACAGAGAAAAAGGAAAAAATGGTAAGTATCACCAAAGGAGTAAGTCAGCAAAATCTCTATGAGAAATAACCTTGCTTTTTAAGACCAACAAAACAAAGAAGTATAATAAACAAGGGAATTTTAGAACAAAAATGTAAAAGACATGTTAATCAGTGTTAATATGGAAATCTCATTCGAATTCCTATTCAAATAAAGGAATTAGCAGATGCAATTAGAAAAACAATGTATTCATTTGATGACAGTAAGAAATTACTGTCCATGTTTTTATACCCGTAATGGTACTGAGGTTACATTTTTGGTTGTTATAAGAACCATCTTTCAGAAAAATACATCTAAATATTTACAGATGAAGTAATGACAAATCTGTAATTTATTTTAAAATAATATTTTGAGGTTTTCAGCAATGTACACTGGAGTAGAGAAGAGGCATAAGTTATTATCAAAACTTCATGATAGGCACAGGAAAGTTTATTATATCTTCCCTTTTATTTTGCATATGTTTTTAAATTTCCAGTTTTATTTTATTTTGTTTTTTTTTTTTTAGTACTAGGATTGAATTCACAACCTTGTGCTGCCCAGGCAGATACTGACCGCAGCTGAGCTAAATCCCTGGGCCTTGTTTTGTTTTTTTTTAAGCTATGCTGGGGGGCACAGTAGCACTTGTAATCCTGACACTTGGCAACCTGAAGCAAGAGGATTGCTGAGTTCAGGCCAGCCTGAACTACACAGTTAAGACTGTCTCAAAACAGAACAAGGGGCCAGGGAGTTAGCTCAGCAGCATAAGCACCTGCCTGGTAAGTGTGAGGTTGTGAGTTCGATCCCCAGTAACAAAAAAAAAACAAAACGACAGCAATAAAAAATCAAAAATAGAACAAAACAAAACAAAAAACACGAAACAGCTATAGTGGGAAAAACATACAACTAAGAACAGAACTCTTTACATAAAAGATACATAAGATGCATTGTTATTACAAAGCTACCTCATCCACTGCTTTAGGTTACCAAACCTTCACACACATATAGAAAGTATAATAAACACTATTCATAACAGATATGCAGAGAAACATTCTGTTTACCTGAATCAGGCCGCCCATCTGAGCTCCGGAACTCCTGCATTCTCTTTTCCAATTTTTGTTGTCTCCGTCGTTTCATAACCACCTCAGGATTAGAAATTGTTCGAGTAAAGCTGGTTTCAGGCATATCTTTGTAAACCTCAGCAGCTAGTCGAGAATTCTCACTTGTAAGAGAGAAAAATAAATAAATAAATAAATAAATACCAATAGTATAGTCTACTTTTCCTATTAGAAATACAAAAATCAAAGTGGCAGGTGTTACTTGACTAAACTAATATCCTAACAGGTCTGCTGTATATTATTTACAATGTACTAATTACTATGTGATACAAAATACAATTTTTTGCAGTATACTCTAATATACTAAACTATGCAGAAATCTACAATTAAAACTTAAGTTTATACAACTGAATTGTGGAAAAAAGCTAAAACAAAAATGCATAAATTACATAATTCAGTCACGTTCATCAGTTTTCCTGAAATAGACCAAATAAGTGATAATTACATCACAACATTCCAACTACAAACACTAAGAGTTGAAAGCACTTTAGTAAGAACCTTATTTAAAATGGTAGTAAATCTTGAAGAATGCAAATTTAACAAAATAACTTTTTAATGTCTAAAAGATTTACCAATATTCATTTTCTTGAAGTTAAATTTTCAAAAAAAAATTGTTACAACAGTTTCTATGGAAGGCATCAAACGTACAAAATAATAAGCAGAAAATGAAGTATTAAGGTTAAGACAAAAAAAGTTTAATAAACATTAAAGTAAATAAGATTTTAATAAATATAATTTATCATAAAAACAATCTAAAAACATTAAAATTTTAATCAAGTTGAACAATTTAAATCATTTAGGTAGTTTACTTTCTAAATCAAAGAATGTATCACCTCAGAAACTAAACTGATAAACAGAACAAACCATAAAGCATTAGTGTTTACTCTCCTTTTGACATTTTACAGATACAAGCAATGTATCTATGCAAGTATTTTTATATTACTATTAAATAAAGCTTGTGCAGTACTATGCCCAAGGAATCAGACACCACTGCCTAATGGATTAAAATCTAAGCTCATATTGACACAGTCTAACATAGGCTCAAGTTCTTCTCTAAAGCTAACATCATTCACAAATGGCTGATACACTCACTACTAAGAAAACTTCAGCAGTGGGGAAGTCTTCAAGAGGACACTGCATATATAAATAGTTAATGAAAACATGGAATATTATTTTAGCAATAATGAATTCAATCTGTTGAGAATATTAAATTCCACTATACAGAGATAATACAAGAAATTTAAGAGTATAAGAAAATGTGAGGGCTCTTAAGTCATACTGGAGGAAGGGCTAGTCTGCCAAAGGGCTGAGAGTATACAAACCTATATACACCCAGCTGCTCTATGGTATCTTTCAAGGTAGTAATCAGATAAGTTCCCAAAGTTCTAGAACAATGATACTCACTGGATCATAATTTATAATACCAAAACAATGTAAACAACCAACAAATGCAGCAAAAAGGGAACAGGTATATAATTTTTAGAACTATTATGACAGAGTATCACATAAACACTTAAAACTTTTTCTGTGACAAAAAAATATGCATGTATACACGCATACAATGTGTACGTGCACACATGTCAGTGGCCCAGATTAATATATTTGCTTAAAACCTATGTAAGTATGGAAAGTATATACATTTATTTGGAGAAAACAAACTAGATTAAAGTTCTTTGAGTTCATGTGACAACAGGTGAGTTCTTTACTCTTTCTTGCTAGTCTACATATTTTGACTTTCTTAAACAAATGTATATTACTTTAGCAACAACAACAAAAAAGTATTATTTAGATTATAATGTAGTTAAGACCAAGACAAAAGCAAGCCACCTAAAAGTAAGCAAATGATAACCAAATCACCTTAACTAAATTAATGAAAACTGTGACGGGTGAACTGGAAACTAAAGTCCACCTAAGGGGAAAAGCGGGTTATGTAACGTCTGATTTTTCCTTTTGCCCTCAGCTCTGAGGTCAAAGTTCAAACACTTTGGGACAGATAAAGTACATCTATGATAAGGCTGGTATGACTGGACAAAAAATGGAGGGAATTAGAGACAGTACATTTGAACCTTGAAAAGATGCCAACATCTGACCAGCCAGTAAGCACATTACCAGTATTCAAGAACCCACTACTGCCTCAGGGAGCAAAACCACAGAAGCAACAGGAAAGGATCAAAAGAAGTAGAAGAGACCACTGGCAAGAGAACTTGCTTAGGAAAAACCACACTGTTGAGGAGGGTTTGCCTAGAATAAGCAGGACAGTGGAGCAATCTTTTTACCCTCAGGAGACAACCACTTGCAACAATCTTGCTTAGTTAAGACCTTTTGGTCACCCCTGAGGTGGAAAGATACATGCCTGGTCAATAAACTTGGTAGATCTCCATCCTTCCATAATTTACCTGGGTAAATTAATAAGCTTACTGCACTAAAAAAAATCTGGATTAGAGCAAAAACAATAGGAATATTTCCCAAACTAACTTACTTATCATCCCCTTGGGAAGGTCTGTCCTCTTTCTCAGATGTCTGTCTCAAGGCCTCTTTTTCTCTCTTCTTTTTTTCTTTTTTTTCTTTCTTTGAGAGAGTTCTCTTGAAGTTCTGGATAACGCCTTCTTTTTCCTGCTTTTCAGGTCCATTACTCTGAGCCTTCTGATGAAAGTAACATAATTACCAAACTGGTTACTACCTAAGAATTTCATGAACCTCTCCATGGCTTGGTTACTTTTGCTTCATAAACTACAGTGCAAACCTAAGCTATAGAACACGAGGTCTAGATTGCTGGGAATGTTCTTCACCATGACTGGACTGTTAAATACATACGTGTTTTTGTCAAAAACAAGTGAACTGTACGTTACAGATCTGTTTAGCCATATATAAATTTACCACACTAACAAGTGAACAAACAAAAACTCAAAAGAAGAAAATTTGAGTAGAAATCATGAGATCTGAATTTTAATAAACAAAAATCCAAATAAGTTAACATAAAGTAACCTAAATAAAAAGAACCTAATGAAAATAAGGGAACAAGAAGTCTATATTATCGTTTACTTACTAAGTAGTTTTCTTTAACTTCAAAACAAATGTTAAGAGTAGTCCTAAGCTGACTTTTGTGAGCCAAAGTTCTATACACAGTGTTTCTGCAAAATTGTCTTCTTCCCAAATCTTGTTGCCTCTTGCTTGCTTATCCCTAGTTTATACTTCAACCTAGAAACATGGCCTGCTAGCAGACGACATTAAACCATTTTATTTTTATATAGAAAATTCATGGGTAGAGTATTAAGAAAAATAAAAAGGGTATTTGCTTTATTGGAAAAGAAAACTTTTTTACTTTATAAGATGAAGGAGAAAAGAATGTCAATAATCTCACTTCCATTCACAGATACTTGGAACACTACATTGGTCCTAAAGAGCGTAGATATGCCATGGTAGTCTGGGGTTCGCAGCAAAGCACAAAGAACAGTAATGCCCCTAGCTGAAATCATGGAACAAAATGAAATAAAACATGAGCAGCCAAACAACAGAAACCCATTCTTACTTTATAAGCACTTGTTGCACATATAAGTCACTAGACCACAGTAATAAAAATGGTCAAGAACGCATTTGTATAGATAATCTAGGATTCAACAGGCAACACTGACATCACAGAAAAGGAAATTTTTCTGCTGCTCTAAGTGAAGGATGACAGTTTTTTCCCAAGTGGTTGGGGGGAAAATTAAATAGAAGATTTTCTCAAAATATTAACCTTTGCATTTGCTACCACTTATTAATATTGAATTCTTGTGTAAGATGCCATGATTTCACATAGAATTACAGTTATTTTCAAATTATACAAATATTTTATACAAAAAAGAACAGTAGTATAGAATCTCAATTATTCTATCACTTGAGAAAATTTCAGAATCCTTCCATTACATCCTCCAAAGAAATTCAAGAAAATATACTGATTCCTACAACTGTGCACGTTATACAGAAAGGTCTTAAATATGCCTTATGAAGTCACATCTAAAAGTTCACACATAAATAGGCCACAGAAGTTTTCTTTTCCTTTTTGATTCTTATTAGAACATTTTGATTCTACAGCTATGGGGAAAAAAAACAAAAACAACTTGATCATTAACACTTTGGTCACAAAAGCTTATATAACTCTTCTTTTTAAAAGAGACAGAAGCCAGGTATGATGTTGCATACCTATAATCACAGTACTTGGGAGGCTGAGGCAGAAGGATGGCCACAAGTTCAAGGCCAACCTAAACTACTAGGGAGACCCCATTTCACAACACCAATAATAAATTAATTAATTAACAAACTTACCCATTTATGTATGTATATGAGAAAAGTAATGTCTGGCATTACTAGGTGAAGTAAGTAAAAAATACTTTGTAGGAGGAGGGTAAAGCAGTGCCTGTGACAAAACATCTATCTCCTGTTTATTCCACCAGAGTTGGCCCTATACTGCAATATAAGACACAGGCCCTTACCTTGACAGGAACAGCATCATTCTCATTCTTAAGGACAAATCTGCCCTCCCGATCATCTTTGTTCCAATTCAACTGTACAACTAGAGGTTTCTCATCAATGTCCAATCTTCTTTCTTCTTCAAAACATGAAAGGGACAAAAGAATAAAGTGTGGTTATTTCATGGCATAAGCGCAGTAATCAGCTTTATAATATACACTTAATTTTATAGATGTAAAGGACTTTATTCCTCATATATGTACTGACAGAATGGAATGCACTGTTCAGAATATACTGCCTTGGTTAAGCAGGCAGTTCGTGCTCCCTCAGTGTCAGATAATGAATCCATTTCTCCAAGAACTAGGAGGGTTCCTGGGGAAGACAGCCTCAGAGATAAGTGGGCTCCAGCTCCCTTCTGTGCCTGGGAACAGGTATCTCAGCTAGTAGGAGCATTTTTATCCTTCTCTACAAGCTTCCAGCAAACTAAAGACCTCTGGTGTGTGGCTAGGGTTTCTCAAGTGTCACTGGCCAGGGGCATTTTCCTTGTTTATACATTGCTGGGAAATAAGAGGAAATAATACACGAACTGGGAAAAAGTACACATAGTTTAGCTATAATCCTATCTCTATAAAGAAACTATCTCATATACAACTAGAAAACTAGGAAATACTGTTATGATAACACAAAAGTCTAACTGATTCCTGTCAGATTTTTCTTATCACATTAAAGTTAGACCCTACCTACCAAGAAAAGACAAAAGCTGGCCTTCAACTTTAGCACTAATTACTATTGCTGAACTCTTCTTCCTGTCTGTACATCTGATCCTTGTCTCCTAAATTTGCCAACCACAAACTTCAAATTCCCTCTTCTATAAAGCAGTCATCATTTTTTTCTTTGCTAAATTAATGTGCTACATTTGAGAGTGCGGGAAGGTGGCTTTTGTTTTCAGAACCTAATAAGTCCCCCAGAGACACTGATCAGGACAAGGTACACCACTAGGGGACACCTGAGAAGCCCTAGCCATATACCAGAGGCCTCCAGTTGGCTGGAAGCTTTGTGGAGAAGGCAATGAAGGATGGAAATGTTCCCACTAGCCGGGACACCTGTTTCAGGGCACAGAGGACTAAGGGAGTAGAGCTCACTCATCTCACAGACTACATTCCCCAGCAACCCTCCTAGTCCCTTAGAGAAATCCATTCACTATGTTTTCATTTGTCTTTTGTTCCAGTCAAATTTAAACAGATTTTGAGAGACCTGCCAAAATCTTTCACTGTCTCAAAGTCTGTGCCTTTTAGGATACATCTGACAGACTTTTCAGGAATGCTTATTTCAGAAACACCTACACCAAGTTTCCTTATAACTTGGTGCTTCATAACTTGAATATCAATAACACAAGACCAACAATTTTAGGTTTGAGTGAAAAAGTAAAATTCAACACACAGTAAAACTATCTGGTGACATGAAGAACTGGCCAGTGCTGAAACTGATTCCCTCTCCCACCATCATTCTCCAGGTTTCAACCAACCCTATTTACTACACAGCATGGTCACCACGTGTTCCAGAAGGCACAGGCTATGTACATGCAATGCAAACTAACTGCAGAGTGAAATTTTAAATGCTGAAGAAAGAATGGAGACTCCGATGTAAGTGATATTAAAAATGGTAGCAAGCATAAATTGGGTCAGTGAGGCATGAGGATAAGACAGTTAGTTAATAACTAGAGACAAGTGACAGCACTGGCTCTTCGTAAGAGCTGATCCAAGGACTGGAAGAGGTCCTAGTGAGTACCAGCTCCAGTCCTGAGCCAAAGCAGCTCTTCCTCACCATGATCCACAGCAGCGCAGAATTTGAGAGTGAGTCTTTGGTTTGTGAACTGGCCTGCAGGGACATATCTGTTTAAGAACAAGTTCTATTCCTGCAACTAGATCATTAAAGTGACTTCGTTGCTGAGGAATTATATGAGGAACTGTATATAGTATGTACATTATAATATTCAGAACAAAGAAAATCTTGTTTCCCTGGTTGGCTGAAGTACAAGTCTGGCCCCTACTTTTGCTCATGACATATAGACATGCTGGGTCACCCAGTTACTACATGCACACTGAAATAAAACATTCAAGAGTGCATCTGCCAGATGTGGGAACTTGACTCCAGGAGGCTCCTGGTCCTCAGTGGACAGTACAGCATCCCTTCTGTCCACATTACATGGTACTGTCATAAAAAAAGCACCGTGTGAAAACCAACATGGATGAGAAGCAAGCATTTGGGCCCTGAGGAACATGGCAGGGCCACAAGGCATATCTGCATGTGTAGCAGTCCTGATCAGAAATGAAGTTTTAGTTTCCTTTCACTTTATGCACAGCATTTTTGTCAAACATCTAAACCAAATTGTTAGTCATTAAATATTCACCAATTTTCTGAATTCAACTACATATTTCCTTTGGTGTGGTGGTGCCATTTAAAAATCATTGAGACACTGAGGTCAGTGAAGCAGTTTTAGAGAGGGCTGAGAACCCATGTGCTCAGATTCCTATGTCTGGGTATGGGTGAGGGACATCACTGCTCTGTAAAGAGTGAGCACAGGTATCTGAGTGCATACCACTGCCTTTTTGTTTAAACAGCTCTGTGTTGTTTAACCTTTGCAAATACTCTTTTTAATTTAAAAAAATCTAGTAAAGAAAGTTTAAAGGGAAGTACCTTTAAAAGTCACAGTAACTCAATTTTTAGATCTCAAATGCCAATCCCACATGCTAGTATTCCAATGATTTTTCACTTGGTAGTATTCAACTAATCAGTAACAGATAGAAAAAGGGCCAGAAACCAGACGGAAAATCTCGCGGTGGTGGTGGTGGGGGATGATTATTCCAAAGTGAGAATGCCCTCTGTTGTCAAATTTAGTTTGGGAATTTAGGCTGGGAATGAGCCTGTATCCTTACAAACATAATAAACAAACCTGCCTTATGTGTCACTGGGGAAAAAAAAGTTCATCCCATCTGAAAACTCTATATATTATAAACAAATTGTACATGTACACACGCTGTGTGTGTGTGTGTGTGTGTGTGTGTGTATGAAATTTAACAGGTATTTTAGACTGGATCTGTTGTGCCTTGCAGAATCCTTTGTTTGTTACACTACTGTAATTTGTATTTTTTACACGGATTATTCCACATTTCCAAAGCACCTATATAAATTTGCATAAATTTCTATGTTTCTATTTAGTCCAACTTGAGTTATCATTTTTATGCAGCCATACAAGAAACTTTCAGACATTCTCAAAGTTAAAAGAAGAAGAAATTACTAAGTATTCACGGAAGATTTTCCTTAAGAGGTCTTAATTATTTCCAAAGAATAAAAACATGCTGTCTCAGAAAGCAAAATTACAGCAGCATGATCAGTGGCACATACCTATACAATATTTAACTGGGTTACTATTATTATATACATAAAATATTTCTTTAAAAGCAGTTAGTGTATCACCGATATGTGATTGGAGACAGTCATGCTATGTAATCCAAGCTGGACTTGAATTTGTGGTGATAATATTGCCTCAGCCATCCAAGTGCTGAGATTACATGTGTGTCATCGCTGGCAGATAACTTTAATTATGAAATGTCATGCTTCTTACTTTGAAGAAGCAAATGCTATATTTATAAAATCATTCTAGTATCCAATAAATACATTTGCTAGGAATTTGTACAAATATTGTTCCCGACATAAAGCTCTGACAACCTGCCAACCACTCCCCAGCTCATGGAAAAAGACAGAGATGTGAATAAAGCAGTGATATGCCTAAAATGTTCCTAGACAGGTTATCTGCTCAAGGACACACTCCAGCAAACCTTGCCTATATACACTAACCTCCACTGACGTGTACTTCATAGAGTGAATACTTGGGAGAAGAGAGCATGCGCATATCAGGTCGGAATTTCTCCGCCAGAGTTTCAATCACATCCTGAGTGGTTGCAGTACTAGAGACCCGGATACACTTTGTTGCAAAGTTTCCAGCAGCTTTATCTTGAAAATAAAATCTCATCACTCCATGGAACTCCAGGTCCTAAAAGAAAACAAAACAAGCAATTCAATTTTTACTGCCATAATAAATGGAAAATGTTATCCATCATTTTTAAAAAGTTTCTTTACATAAACATCTCAGGAACTAAGACATATTTTGTTAGCCTTGCAGTTTTATTATCTGACTTTGTACAAGGTGTTTACAATTTCTCTTTGCCTGACTTGTCTCATGTATAAAACAACGGGTGCAGAGTGGCTGATGTTAACAACAGCTAACATTTTCAGAGTCTGCACCAAGGGCTGTGGATACTATGACATGCGTTATTTCATCTGTCTTTAAGACAGAAGAGTTAAGTAGCTACTATCACTAAACCCTACTTTAAGATCCTGTCACTGGAATCATAAAACAAGAGCACCTGTTTAATGAGGTACATGGCTACATGGCAGACCCAGAATTAAAATTTATAATCACTGGGCTCTAGAGCACACAGCTACACTGCCACAAGATCAACCCAGCTGACTTTCTGAAGCCTACATGAATAAAAGACTCTTTTAAAAGTAAGGGTGAAATGTAAACCCTCAATCCTATGAAACATGAAAGCACAAGTTTCTCTGAGACTTGTCAATGAATAATCCCAAACTACCAGATTGTCAAGGAGCCAAAAGCAGAAACATCAACTGTGTTTAGGAAAGGTTGAAAAGAATGCCCTCTACCATCCAAAGAAAGTTACAAGGATCAAGTCACACAGGACCAGGTGGAGATAATCTACTCTACTGTCCTCACAAGGATTTCTTGCATATGAATTACTACACTTTACAGCAAAATTGGAAACATACATCTCTTTCTAATATGGTTCAGTGATTCATCTTGCGTAATATGTTAACAAGGGTGAGAGAGAGAGAGAAAGAGAGAGAGAAAGAGAGAGACAGAGAGAAAGAGAAAGAGAGAAAGAGACAGAGAAAGGAAGGGGCAGGCAAACCCAGGAATGGGTAGTGGGTAAGAAAGAGTACAAGTATATCTTTACCCACAGCACCATTCATGTGTCCAGAAAGTGCTAATGTTTCTGCACTTGATAGGACATTCTCGAGGTAAAGTATCCTATAAAACTATTTTGATTTCATTTGTGCTACCTAAGTGTTAATGAATACTTAGTTTTTGTGAGAAAAGATGTAGGTAGCAGGAGAGGGACCCTCTCTGAGACAGAAAGCTTAACTGCCAGAATAAAACAACCTGGAGAGCCCCAAAGAGAGAGAGATGGACTCTCACAACCCACGAAGAAACGAAAGTGCAAAAAACCACTCGAATATGAGGTCCTGGGGCTACCATCAATGACGCTAACATCAGCAAGCACGGCGCCCTCCTTGAGCCACCTGAATCCCTGCCGGAGACCTGACAAAGCAATCCGCACCAAAGCAACTGACTTGAGCCGCCAGAACAAGGAGCTGAACAGCCCTGCATGTGGCTTGCCCTGACCGGCCCTGCACGTGACCCACCCAGAGTCACCGTGAATTCACACCGCAGCTATGAAGTCGGAGGTTGGGGAGCACAGCAGTTCTCGGGACGGCATCAACACGCGGTGAGTGATGGGAATAAGACCCTCCCATGGGAAAGGGGAAACCCACTGGATGACATGTTGGATTTGGGCAGGAGACCCCTAACTCCATAAGGAAGTGGCTTCAGTTGGTTGCTCCTCTCATTGAGCGGATTGGTGG
The DNA here is from genome assembly GCA_004027295.1 of Dolichotis patagonum. Classification (NCBI taxonomy): domain Eukaryota; kingdom Metazoa; phylum Chordata; class Mammalia; order Rodentia; family Caviidae; genus Dolichotis; species Dolichotis patagonum. The sequence continues at coordinate 7,369 of PVJX010020402.1, read as the reverse complement.
AATCTGCTTGGACTAGGCCATGCCCCTGGCCGGGACCCAGTGAGTCACTACAAATTAATCCCCTGAGACTGGCGCACACTGACGCAGCAAAGGCCTGCAAAGGTTGACTGGCCCGTAGGGGAGCAGCCAGCGCATACTGCCTGTGCCTGAATTTGAATCTCTGATAACCAACTGAAGAGGGCAAAAGCTCCTAGCCTGTGCCCTCTAGAGGAGACTTAACCAACAAGAAAAGGGTCTGGGAATTACACTGTACACTTGTATGGAAGGAACCAGAAACATGACGAAAGGGAGAAATAAGAAAAAACCCCAGCCCCCAACCCTGAGAACACTGATCCAGGAGAGGTAAATACAAAAGAGATTGAGGGCAGCAAAAATGCAACATCAAACACAGCGGTAGCAGACATGAAGAGATATATTCAGGACCTCATAAGTGGGACCAAAACTGAAATATTAATTCAAATTAAACAAGAGATAAGTAGATTAATAAAAGAAAGGCTGGGCACCTCTCAAGAAGACACAGACAGAAGAATGGTGGAACACAAAAAGGTGAGAAAAATTTAATGAAGAATACAGAATAAAACTAGAATTCATGAAGCAGATTCAAAGAGATTATCAGGAAACTAAAGACTCCATAGAAAGCTGGCAAAACTGCTTGAAAGAAACAAAAGATAGACTATCAAAAATTGAACACAGGCTTGCAGTGTGTGATCATGAAAGGGAAGATCTCTTAAAAATAACAAGGGAGCAGGCAGTAACAATTGGAAGGCTAGAGGATGACAAGAGGATCTATACCTTAAGAATAAAGCATGTGAATGAAGAAGCAGGAGTCAAAACAGAGGAATTGCAAAGGCTATTCGCAGAAATTATTAAGGAAAATTTCCCAAGCATAGAAAAAGGAAATGATATGCAGAGGTATGAAGCATACAGAACTCCAGCCACCTACAACCCAAACAGAGCCTCACCCAGACACATAATAATCAAGATCCCAGAAATTCTATATAAGAACAGAATATTAAAAGCCATCAGAGAAAAGAAACAGATCACCTATAAAGGAAAGCCCATCAAAATCACAGCAGACTTCTCGACACAGACCATCAGGTCAAGAAGAGCTTGGAGTGAAGTAATTCAAGCGCTGAAGGAGAACCATCTCCAGCCCAGATTGATGTATCCTGCAAAACTCTCTAAAAATTAATGGAGAAACAAGATGCTTCCATGACAAAGAGGAACTAGGAGAATTTGTGACCACCAGTCCAACCCTACAAAAAATACTGAAGGACGTTCTAGGGAGAGAGAACAAGAATACGAGCATTTCAGAACAGTGGCAGAGAGGCCTCAGTGAACAAGGCAGATAGTGGAGTGGAAGAGAAAAATAGACAACCAATGGCAGAAAAACAGAATAGCAGAAATAAGGCAGAGAAGATTGGCTGTAAGCTCTAGTATAGATGGCCTTGAAATAGTAACAGAGAGAAACACAGGCAGAGTAGATTAGGAGATAGGGTCCATTGAGATGCTCTATATAGGGAGGCAGTGGGACCCAAAACAAGCAGTGCACCCTATGGGAGTGAAAGGGGAGGAATTGTCTAAAAAAGGAAGGCAGAGGATATTGTTAATTGGGTAACAAGATTTAAAGTTTACATTATTCTCACCACTGTGCTTGGATGGATTATGTGCTGTTCCAGTTTGTCTACTTACACTAGACTTGAAGACATGGTCAGCTATCCCAAAAATAAGAGGACATATTATGGTAATCATCCCTAATTTTCCTATCAACTTAATCTGAATCCCTTTATTACTTACACTGTCTTATCATGACTGATCTTATTTGAATCTGGTTTGTTAGACTGCTACTTTGTATTGACTGATTTTATTTAAATCTGTTATGATTGATAGCATCAAGTCTAAGAGTATAGGCAACTACACTCAAAATGACAAGATTCACTAAGATACCCACTCTGGTTTGATTATTACTTGCTTTTGAAGTTTTATAATGTCTCCAATGCTTCGTTTTTATTAACGTTATATACTGCTAAGACATCATGGTAACCATTGTAGATCACCTAGTATTGCGGTTTTATGTGACTTCTTTGCCTCATGTTTTTCTAGGAATTGTTTTGTTTTATCTTGCTTTGTTTTGTTTCTACCTCTAATACAGAAAGGACAGATATACACATAAAGACTCATGCATGTGTAGAGCTTATGAACAGTTTACGAGAACCAACTATATAACACATGTTGCAATGAACAACTACTGTGAAGAAAAAGAGACACTACCATACCCAGTGCTGATTCCATAATGTCATGATGTGAAATCCAGCAAAACTATCACTTTTTGTTCAAAGTGATTTTAGCTTGCTTTGTCTTGTTTAAGTTCAACACATATGAATGTATGGACAGCTGTTCTGAGGAGAATGAGAGATACCATGATAGCCATTCTTGGCTTCCCTAATGTCTGGTCTTGAAGACCTGAAATGCCCTCCTCGTCCTGCTCAGATCAATTCCATATTAGGTTGTTTCATGTGAATTCCCTGTATGTGACAATATGGACAACTATTTGGAAGAAAACAAGAGTCAATATGATAGAGAGTGAATATCTCCGATTGTCTAGTTTTGAAATTTATGTCTCTTACATTGCTTTCTTGTGATCCGCTTTGTTCTGTTTTGTTGTGTTTAAGTTTACCATTTTGATATAATTGCATGTATATTTGAGTGGGTAAGATGGATGACCATATTGCTGTTTTTGTCAGATCGTGGAGCAGAACTGTTAACAGTCTCACTGTTTGAATGTCTCCTTTACATGTTTTAACTTTGTAATGTGAACAACTATTTCCAGGAAGTCAGTATGTAATTTGTCAAGTAATAATTTCTTAGGATTTTTTGTTGTTGTTCTTTTGTTTTTTTCCTTGGAATTCTGTATTGTTGCTACCCTTTATTCTGTTTTGTTTTGTTTTCTCTTTAAATAAAATTTTTTAAAAAATGAATACTTAGCTTGACATCACACAGAAATATAACTTAAGTATTTCTATAAGCAGAATGTCTCCTTAATAAATTATCATTCTGTGTATTTTTATTCACCGAAATCATAAATTTGGCCATTAATATGTGTACAGAATTCTAGCAAACCTGAGAAGACTAATAAAATCAAGTTCCTAAACCTGAAAATTGGGTATGTACCTTAATTTAGCACACATTAATGCTTACTACTGTACATGTCAGGTACTAAGAATTTTGCCTTTAATTCCTCTAAATAAGAGTTAGGTACTATCATCATGACCACTAAATGAAGAAAAAAGAAAGAGGGTCCAGAAGGGTTAATTACACTGGCTGCAGCCACAAGACTTCCCTGAGCTCTGCTACCTCTGCTTCCATAAGCACTGTGCCATTCAAAGAAAGAATGATGTTAATGATTTTTCTTTGACCTCACATCAGATACGATAAAAAGAAAGAAATGGATAAATAGGAGAAAGAAATCTGAGGCCCAGAGGTTAGCACCCTATAGCAATCGCCTACCAAGACAGAACTGACATCCAAATACAGGGACTCAGGTTCCAGTAAAACCCGAGGCCAAGCTCATCCCCCACCCTCACCCACTGTTGGCCCACATGCCTGTCCACCTGGGGGTTCTCAGGGCGAAAGAAACAGGATCCATATTAACACTAGTACTGTGTCCTTGAATGAGTTATTTAATGACAAGGTGAATTCAAATATCCTCAATTATAAAATAAAAGCAAGCTTGTTTTATGGATTAAAGATTATAGCAACTAGCATGCTATGTGGTACACAGTTAAGTGCTCAATAATTACAAGTTTCCTTTCTTTACCGTGTCTCCCAGTACAATATAGCTTTACTGAGGTAAGGCTAAGTGTCCCCCTATTCCTACCATAATGCTTTGTAGAGAGCTGTGGAAAGAAATTTTAGTCAAAACCCCAACAAGTGTATTTCCTTGAAAATAAGACCAGGTCATATATAAATTTTCACTCCAAAAATCAAAATAGGACTTATTTTCAGAGGCTGTCTCATGTACAACATTTATTCATGTACAATAATCCACATTTATTTGTATACCAAAATCTAGATTTATTCAAATACGGTCATTTCACCTTCTTCTGGAATAGCGTCATAACTTCAAATCCCGAATTCTGGTATGAATTTTTTGCAACTCCATTTCCTACAGAATCATTGGTCCTAATCTCTCATGTCGAGCAACAGAGTTGGCCTGAAATGAGTATACTGGCAATATAGCTGTCAGTGATCTTATCTCATGAATTCTTTACCCAAATCACAATCTCTTGAGAGTTAGGCTTCTACTAAATCAAGTGTTAACTGAAGACTTACAAGAAAGGAGTAGCAAGAAAAATGGCAATTAACAATGGTCTACACAAAAGCAACAAAAAAACTGCAGGCACCAAAATTCAGAAAATGTTTCTTTATTTCACATTAGTTCATTAAGTATGTCCATTACAACACATGACATGTTGAATTACAAAGATTCACATTACACACAATCACATTCCATTTACCATCCAGTGTACAATGTTATTCTTGTGTTGCATCTGTCCTCCAACTGGTCATTTGGCAATAAGTCTCAAACTTATGTTTACATAGGTGTTTACCTCTAAAAGCACCCACATGGGTATTTACAAATAATTGTCTTTACAAATAATTATCATTTATGTTAAGTAATAATGCAAGTAACATTTATATTTAGCTATGTATTAATATTTTATAACTTGATATGTCTCTTATGTTGCATGGGAGGTACTAAATAAATCCATTTGGTTGATAATCTTAACTGTGGCTTATTTGGGCGTTGCGCTTATATTACGAGCATCTTAAAACAATCACCCTAGGGCTTATTTTCTGGTTAGGTCTTATTTAGGGGAAATGTGGAAGAACCAATTCTTCCAGCTATGACTGTTCATTCTCAATTGATAACAACCCTGGAAAACAAAATTTTAAATTTGTGATAAACCTATGAAGTCTCAAGAGCTGGGATAATTTATGAGTATGAGTGAAGAGCGGTCAGTGCTGTGATGCTACCCTGTCTATGTGATTTGAAAGTGTTTAGAAAGGTCTAAAGATGCCAGCTGGAGAAGCAACCACAGAAGGCTGTGAGCCAAGCTTACCAGAGGTTCTGGTCAAGCTCAGAGGACCACAATGTTGATAGAAATGTAATCAGTAACAGGCTCAGAAGGCTGCAGTTAGGAACAGGGACTGCACTGGCAGGTAGACTCCAGGCTATATGGTGCGTGTTATACTTGAGCAGAAAACTCATCTATATTTTGCTTGCTCAGTTTTGTAGGAGACTGAGATTAAGTGCAACAGACTGATTAATTGGTAAAAGAAATTTCAAGGCAGTCTAATATTGGGGCAGTAGTATCTACTGTTGGGGGCTGTTAGCCAGATCTATGTTGCAAGTAAATGATTGAGGAAAATGATTTTAAAACTTTTTAAATTTGTCCTTAAAGGAAGCTCAGGTAAAGTGCTGCCTGCAAAGACAGAGAAGAGGAAAATTTGATTGCTGAAAAGATTAGCATTAAAAAGTTAAGTACTTCTGCAATGGACAATAGAAAAGCTTGAAGGTATCACAAGAACCAGCAGGACTTTATCTTCTGCAGCCTCAAAATTGCAAAAATGAAAGACTTTGCTTTGAGAAGACAGTCGTGACACCATGTTCCAGAATGGCAGTGGCCTAGGTAATATTCCTCAGAATTAGGTTCACAACACTCAGCAAGCCAGACACTACAACCAAAAAAAGACAGTCATGCTACTGCTCTAACTGGCGACAAACTTTGGCATTATCCACATGGTGCTGGTTTTAGGTGCATACAGCATGCAACAGCTATGGTGTCAAAAAGGATTCTGCCCAGATTTCAGAAGAAACCTGGGAGGCCAGGCAGTATGCTTCTAAAAGGGCAGTGTGTAAGGCTATAAGTGTAAAGCTGAAGGAACGGTGGAGACTCCAAAGGTCAGAGAAGCCAAAAACAGAGATAGTCTGAAAAAGCTGCAAGGAGTGAGCAAAACTGGCCCAAAAAGGCTACAATTACTGAAGATGGCGGACTGGTAGGTATCAGGAGAGAGACCCTCTCTGAGAGAGACAGCTCAAATGCCAGAATAAAACACCCTGGAGAGACCCAAACAGAAAGAGATGGACTCTCACAACCCAGCAAAAAACTAAAGTGCAAAAAATCGCTCGAATATGAGGTCCTGGGACTACCGTTAGAGAAGCTAAGATCAGCAAGCACGGCGACCTCCTCGAGCGCCTGAATTCCTGCCCGACCTGAACAAGTGATCCGCACCGAAGCGACTGGCTTGTGCCGCTGGAGTGCAGAGCTGAACAGTCCTGCATGCAGCTCGCCCGGACCGGCCCTGCAGTCGACCCACCCAGAGGCACCGTGAATTCCCACCACAGCCACGCTGAAGACAGAGGTCGGGGAGCCCTGCAGTTCTCAGGATGGCATCAACACTCGGTGAGTGATGGGAATCAGACCCTCCCATGGGAAAGGGGAAACCAACTGGAGGACATGTTGGATTTGGGCAGGACAGCCCTAACTCCATAAGGAAGTGGCTTCAGCTGGTTGCTCCCCTCGCCAAGAGGATTGGTGGAATCTGCTGGGACTAGGCCGCGTCCTGGAAGGGGAGCAAGTGAGTCGCTAAAATATTACTTCCCTGAGATCAGTGCACACTGATGCAGTGAAGGCCTGCAAAGGTTGACTGGCCTGGAAGGGAGGAGCTAGCGCACACTCCCCGTGGGTGAACTCTAATCTCTGATAACCTATTAAAGAGGGCTAAAGCTCCTAGGCTGTGCCCTCTAGAGGAGCCTTAGCCAACAAGAAAAGGGTCTGGGAATTACACTGTACACTTGTATGAAAGGAACCAAAAACATGATGAAAGGGAGAAATAAGAAACATCTCCCAGCCCCCAACCCTGAGAACATTAATCCAGGAGAGGTAAATACAAAAGAGATTGAGGGCAGCAAAAATGCAACATCAAACACAGCATTAGCGGACATAAAGAGATATCTTCAGGACCTCGTAAGCAGGACCAAAACTGAAATATTAATTCAAATTAAACAAGAGATAAGTAGATTAATAAAAGAAGGGCTGGGCACCTCTCAAGAAGACAGACAGAAGAATGGAGGAACAAAAATGGAGAGAAAAATTTAATGAAGATTTCAGAAAAAACCTAGAATTCATGAAGCAAATTCAAAGAGATTATCAGGAAACTAAAGACTCCATAGAAAGCTGGCAAAACTGCTTGAAAGAAACCAAAGATAGACTATCAAAAATTGAACACAGGCTTGCAATGTGGGGTCATGAAAGGGAAGATCTCTTAAAAATAACAAGGGAGCAGGCAGTAAAGATACAAAGAC
>PVJX010020401.1:0-33398 GCA_004027295.1 Dolichotis patagonum | reverse complement strand
TTTTTTTATATTCTTCATTGAACATTTCTCTCCTCTTGTGTTCCTCCATTCTTCTGTCTGTGTCTTCTTGAGAGATGCCCAGACTTTTATTAATCTACTTATCTCTTGTTTAATTTGAATTAATATTTCAGTTTTGATCTCATTTACGAGGTCCCAAAGATATCTCTTTATGTCCGCTGACACTGTGTTTGATGTTGCATGTTTACTGCCCTCAATCTCTTTTATATTTACCTCTCCTGGATCAATATTCTCAGGATTGGGGGCTGGGGGCTTTTTCTTATTTTTCCCTCTCGTCATGTTTTTGGTTCCTTCCATACAAGTGTATAGTATAATTCCCAGCCCCTTTTGTTGTTGGTTAGGGTTCTTCTGGAGCACATAGGCTAGGGGCTTCTGCCCTCTGTGGCCCACTATCAGAGAGTGAAGTGCAAGCAAGGGTAGTATACGCTGGCTCCTCCCCTCCGGGCCAGTCGACCTTCTCGGTCCTTCACTGTGTCAGTGTGCGCCACCCTCAGGGAACCAATTGATTTGTGAGACCCACTGGATCCCAGCCCAGTCCAAGCAGATCCCTCCAATCCACTCTGTGATGTGAGCAACCAACTGAAGCTGCTTCCTTACAGAGCCAGGACTTTCCTGCCCAACTCCAATATGTCATCTAGTTGGTTGCCTCTTTCCCACGGGAGGGCCCCATTCCCATCACTCACCGTGTGTTCATGCCAGTCCCCGAGAACTGCTGGGCTCCCCGACCTCTGACCTCAGTGCAGCTGCAGTGTGAATTCACGGTGCCTCTGGGTGGGTCGTGTGCAGGGCCAGTTCCGAGCTGTGCACAGGGCTGTTCAGCTCCACACTCTGGCCACTCAAGCCAGTTGCTTCAGCGCGGGTTTGGTTGCTCATGTGGATCTCGGGTACAAATTCAGGCAGCTCGGCAAGAGTGCAGTGCTCACCGATCTTAGCTTCTCTAATGGTAGCCCCAGGACCTTGTATTTGAGCAGTTTCTTTCCCTTCAGTTTCTTCCTGGATTGAGGGAGTCCATTTCCCTCTGTTTGGACCTCTCCAAGGTGTTCTATTCTGGCATTTGAGTTGTCTCTCTCAGAGAGGGTCCATATACTGCTATCTCCAGGTCCGCCATCTTTGAAAAACCTGTATTCCTGTTTTCTTTCCAAATTTCATACCTAGTCTACGTGTATGAGGAGATCAAAGCCATAATTCTACAACAGCAAACTACTGCTGCTCACTCTTGGGCTAATTTTAATCAACAATAAAAGACATTTTCAAGCATTCATGTGTCTTTCAGTGCGAGAAAGATTTTCTCAGGAAGAAAATTAAGAAACAGAGGAATGAGAAAATTAAAAAATCAATATGTGACTCTCCATGAAATAATTGAATCAAGAAAGTATCATCAATGAATGCAAAAAGCAAAGAATAAAATATGTAAAGTATTTTAAATAGCATAGAAGCATCAACCTCAAAACAATTTAACTGTGAAAAACCACTGCCAACAAGTAGTTGGGCATAGCATCACTAACAGGGAATCACATGATATTTGGTTACTTCTGATGTTTTATAAAATAAAAACATAGCTTTCCCTTGAATGTACTAATGTATTGCTTGTGGATAAGCTTAATCTGAAAAAAAACTTAGCTCTAATTTTCTATTAAAAATTGAAATATGAGGGAATTAAATGACATCAGGAAGAAATAATAAATTAGGACTGTGGAATACAATTGGCATTAATAAAAATTAAGCCAGTACCATTCTGGGATTAAACATGTAGAGGATTGTTCTAGATTAAAAGACGCTCAATTGGAATAACCCAATCCATCCGTGAACATTGGTTGGTAGTAGAAAGCTGTAAAAGCCACACTGCACATAGTACAATTTAAATATATTTTGGAGACAAGGTGAAGTACAGGATTTGTAATTATTCTGTAAGTGTGATAGTGGTATTGTGATTTCAATATAATATAATGGGTAAAAACCCAATGCTAAAATATTTATACATGAAGTGTCATACAGAACAATAACAATTAACCAGATAAATAGCAGAGTAAACCTGGCAAATTAAGGCAGTTATTGAGTCCAAGTGGTGAGCATGTAGGTGTTGTTCGTTACACCTGTCAAGACTGGATCAAAGATGTGGAACCATGATGAGTGTTACAGAAAAAGGGGAGCCAGAGATTCACCCCTTGAGTCTCACCATTGCAGAAAATTAAAGTGTGTGTTAGTCACTTTCCTGTCACTGGGAAACAAGTGCCCAACACCTGAAGCTTAACGGGCAAGTGGCGTATTTCGATTCGTGGTTTCAGACTGTTCAGGTCATAGTTGACGAGCTCCAAAAATAAAACCTCCCGAAGGCAAGGCATAGCAGAAGAGTTGTTACGCGATGCATGGCAGACAGAAAGCACAGACAGAAGGAAAAGACACGGAGGAGAGTAATCTTTTAGGGTTCACTCCCAGTGCACACCCCCTCCAAGGTCCCACCTCCCACCAGGACATTCAGCTGTAAACTCATCACTGGATTAATCCTCTGGTAAGAACAATCCCCTGTGTTCCAATTACCTGTACAAAGCTCACCTCTGAACACGTGAGACTTTGGAGGTACCTTGTAGATCTAAACCTCACCAAACTGACAGCTGTCCTGCGCGCTGTGGCCTTGCACCTGGTGTGGGATCCAAAGTCCCTGTGGGTCGGCCGGGCTGCAGCTGCGATGGGAGGTGTGTGGGGCAGAACAGTGACAAACGAGAAGCTGGGAGTGGATCGGAACCGTGTGTCTCAACATCCCCAGCATCAGTGCCTTGGGTGAGCTTCAGAGGCATCGGGCTGCGGACACTGTAGGACACACGGACTTGTCTAGGGAGGGACCCTGGCAGAGAAGGGCTCGCAGGAGCTGTAGGCGGCCCAGTGAGTAACCACAGCCTGGAATCCGGTACAGACACCAACCACGAAAATTAGAGCAAGATGTTTACAGCTGCTTCCATAAAAGTCAGGTACAGATTATCTCTTGTGAACAGGGTTACTCACACGTGGGTTATATGGAGGCAGGAATTTTCAGAAGCTACAATGACAGCACAAAGCCACCTCGATTCATTTATGCTGTGTTGTGTTCTTGTCTCTGGCTTCTTTTTTCTTTCTGCTTCCTGACTACAGTGGGATAAGCCACTGTCTGTTCTCCGCCAGCCCGTTGAGAATCACACAACTTCGGACTGACCCCACGGGGAATGGCAAGCCACACAAACCTCTCCTCCTTTAAGTTGTGAGTTTCAGGTGTTTGTTCCAGGGATAGAAAAGCAACTAATACAGACCTCAGTACTGGGAGCTGCGCTTTTACTCTGATTGTACTTGGGCATTTGTTCAGAAATGTTTGGAACTGGATTTGGGAAGAGTTTGGGAAAGTCTAGAGATCTGGATTAAGTAATGCACGCCTTATTAGTAAAATAAAAATAAGAAAGGGTACATGTTGAAGAGAATGTTTGTAGTCAAATCTATCTTTCAGCCACTCAATTGCTTTTCCAGAAAAGGTTAGTGTCATTTATTTTTTTATTGTCCCAGAAATATTCTATATGTAAACTGTGCAGATAAAACTAACATAGGGAACTTGAGACTATATCTTTAGAATGATATTTGCAAGATTGGTCATTAGCTAGTGACCAACTCAGATTTTGAGAAAATTCTCACGATACCCACATTCATAAGAGTATCTTTACTATGTGGGCAAACAATGTTGTATGGGGTGAATGAATTCCTTTTAGAAATCTGTAATTTTGATACATGCTAGGCTGGGAATACTATATAACCGTCCTGCAATGGAGAACCTTGGCACTGATTCACTAATGCGCTTCCATACTACCTAGCACCTGCCATATGCTTTCCCAGACCCTGGGATTATTGTCTTGTAAAAATCCATGTTGCTAGGACTTGCCTGCTTTCCACCAGATCTTGTGCTATGTACTTCCCCTCTGTATAATGTATCTTCAACTGTAATAAATTGTAGTCATAGGACAAATTCAGAGCCCTATGAGTTTTACCAAAATTACTAATGTGAGGGTTTTTAGACCATCGCCTCTTACAGATTGTCCATGCCTTAATTTTACAAAATGGTAAATAAAATTACATACATTTTTCTGGATATTAATTTTGATTCAATGTTTCTTGAACATTTTCCTTATTGAGACCTACAGAGATACTTTATCTTTCTTAAAGCCATGTAGTATTTTACTATATATTTGAATAATTAACTTACCTAGTTTTTATAAGCATATGAGTATGTCTAGTCTTTAAGTATCTTTGTGAATGATTCGTTTTTGGGGGAGGAGGTGGGCAGACCTATATATTGGAGGAAAAAAAAGAACTAGGAGTTACTCAGTTAAAGATGAAGTGCATTTTTAAAATTTGACACTTAGTGACAATTTTGCTTTTATAAATTATGCCAGCTTAACGACCTTTGTAAAACTGTCTCTTTTTTGTTAACTACAGATGCTGTAATTTACCAAAAAATGTTGATCTTCATAAATATAAAAAATGAGAAATAGTGATAGTTTAAATTGGTAAAGCTGTTACTAATGAATCATTTGTTTTTTTACTTTTTTCTGTTTTTTTTTTCATTTTTGAGCTTCGAATTTTTCTGAGTGATTTAGAGAGTTTTTTATACATTAGGAAAAATAGGATTTTTATATTTATGTGATGTAAGTTGTAAATATTTTCACAAGTTATTGCTTATCTATTGCTTAAGTTTATGATAAATTTCAAAGCAGGAGTATTTTTGTGATTATATAAATTTTTTCAGCTTCCTCGACTTCTTTCAAAAACAAAATTTTCCTGAGAACACAATCCTTAAACAATATAAATAAAAAATTTATAATCCAGATTTTGTCAATGAAATACAAAAAAACTGAAGTAAACTCAAAGTATATGTATAACAAAATGAAACTAAAGTTTCCTAAATTGCATTTTAAATACGGATGAATTGGCAGCTTTGCATCGCATCTGTTTCACCATTCCTGAACCATTATTAGGAGCATTAACATTACACATGACACTTTTGAGACACCATATGTCAACTGCTTTGGCACTAGTGCAGAAATAAATCTTAATTTCAGCCTATAGTTGACATTTCAGTTGGCTATTATAAATTACTTGGATTCTTTTACAAGTGAATCTGATTTAAAACACTCTAAAAAGAAGCTGATGGAAAGGATGTGACAGTGGCCAACCTCCATATTCACTGTAAATTTCAGGAAGGCACGTCTGAACTCTTTCAATATTCACTTGGTGCGCTTTAACAGAAAATCCATTTAGGAAAAAGAAAATTCAGTGTCTGTGCCATGTATTGATGCAGCCTGTCCTCAGAGATTCCAAATTGAAACAAATAATCTTGTTCTAATAAATTGACCATATCTATCCTTTCCTTCTTCCTTATTTTCTTTCATCTCTATCTTTTTTCTCTTCTCCCCACCCTTTCACTGCCTCCATTTTTCCATCCATCTCTTGATCCTTAGTGTTTAGTCAGTCATAAGGACTGATCAGAGCTAGTATATATGTTGGGTTTGTGTTGAGATCTGTGCTAAGGAGTTTACTTGCACTCCTTGCCAAGTGGGTTGTATTTCTACCCTCATTTTACATAAAGAACATGGAGGCATGAAACAATAAAATAACTAGAGCTATATAACAAAAATGGAAGGATAATGGCTAAAACCAAACTGTTGTCTAATTCTAGCCCATGCTGTTCATTACTGTCCTGCTCCTCATTCATAAATATAAATCATCAAATTATATTTCATTCTTTCATTTGTTTTATTCACATATTTACATCTTAATACTTTTATTACTGCACATAGGCAGGCTCCCAAGATATACTAGAAATTCATAATATTTCAAAGAGAATATTATCAATATGTCTATATGTACCATCCATGTCTCATGGGAAGGAGCCTTCAATATATTGTGTGCTCCTCACAAAATAGTCATAAATTAATGAACTAATTTGTTCCCAGGCAAATGACTTCCTGTCCCTTTTGCCATTAAAATATAATCCCCAGTAGAGCATAGACAGTATTAGAGCCCCATTAGAGACTCATAAATTTGGGCTGACTGTCATAAATTCACAAGTGTGGGCACTTGAGGTTGGAACACCAGCTTGACTATTTTAACATTACTCCTGGCTCTCTTCTGTGACCTAAATATTCCCTCCTAACTTAGAAAAGAAGAAGAGAAAGTCTTAACCCCAGCACTGATCAGCCCCAGTTGTTCTGTCTTTTGTTTCTAACCTTGATAATTTCCCTAATGGGTTTTCACAACAGCCCCTGCCTTCTTTCTCTTCAACATTGCTAACCTCACTTTTCTCTAACACTTTTAGTGAGAATGTCCAACGTTACTTAACTTTTAGTTTTCTAGAAGAGTGTTGTGCCAAGTTTCTAAAGAATACCAAGCATTTCCACTCACACCCAAGGCTTATAAAACAATGAAATATTTATATATCAGTTCTTACCACATGCTAGACATTTTATACACATTTCTGCAAATGCCATTAAGATAAAGGCTGGAAACTGAAACTCAGAACTTTTCGAGTGATATATCCATTATTACAAAGTTAAAATGTAGCTAAACAGGATTTGAACCTAAATTTTGTTAAAAACACTCTCCTTTTTACTCAACTACCACAAAAACCACCACCTTTGTAAAATTCCAAGTACCAAAATCTTGTCTGACTCATAACTACATAAACTCTTTGTTCTTTAATTTGAATTAATTCTTAGAGCAGAAAAACTCAGAATACTTCATTTCACTCTTCCATTTGTAATATTCATGTTTGTAATATTTACTATTAATATTTATTCTTCTGTTTGTAATATCCAACATGGCTAGCAGTAAGGGATATGATAGACTAGATTATATGGTGTTTCTCTTTCAGAGAAGTGTCTCACACCATCCTACTGTAAGAATTTTTGACATTTTGCATTTCTAAAATATATAGAAAATGTACTATAATCTCCATTTCATCTTTGTCTTACTATCAGCATTACTTCATTCATTCAAGGCTTAATTAAGGTTTATTAATTAATTAGTTATTTTCAGCTTCTCAATTATGAAAGACTTATCTACACTTGACCCACATAGTTTTAATAAATCGGAAGCAATGCTGAATACCATGCTAACACAAATTCTTTAATGTGAAGTTTCATTAATAAAAAATGTATTAGAATTGTGGTGATGATCATTTTTCTGACACTACCTAACCTACAAAGAATTTTTAAATTTATTATAGTATATAAACCTCAGTATTCCTAAGATTCAAAATCCTTAATAGCCAAATAGAATGATACATCATCTATATCTGAAAATTTTTTACATTTATCACATAAATCTGCATTAATAAAATTCAGATGCTTGATGTAATAACCACACCATCCAGCACAATTAAAGTTGTCCTTCAGAAATCATTATGATTAGTGACTTAACATGAATAGAGAAGTACTTTTGAGAAGTTGCTGCCAATCTCAACAATTTGGCAAGTGTCTAACTTCAATCTTGATCGTGGATAAAATAATTTTCAACTAAACAAATGTAGCTTATGTTGTTTTCTCTTTTTATTCAGAGTATGATTATCTTTTGCCAGGAGTTGTTTTTGCATTGTTTGAGTTTTGGTTTTTCTTTGCAAAGGGGTAGGGAGAGTTTTCCTCTAATAGCTGCAGTAACATAAAATAATTCTCATCAAACAAATGCCCTGGATTCATCTTTATGCTTTTCATGATTTTTATTTTAGCTCACTCATCTATAAATAAATCCTTGGATTAGATGATTTCCAGAATCCTTCCAGCTTGAACAATCATGTGCTTCAAATTGATGGAAAACATCATAGTGCCCAAGCATGCAAAAGGATTTCAAATGCAAATACATATCTCAAAATTTTAAGCTCAACACTTACTGCTTTAAAATTGTGCCCAGTTTTCTATTTTCTTGAGTAAAAACACTTCCATTTGAAAATACAACAAATTACCATACAAATGCTTTTTTACAATTATATCCCAACTAGAGTTAAAATTTAGGATTGTTTAAAAGTGGTTGTTTGCCTTCTGCTCATCATATATATGGCTTTCCATCTTCTTTGACAGTTACATTTCCATTCCCCTACCTCAGATCTTACATTGCAGTAATATGTCATTTATCGCAAGAGAAAACTCCTACAGGCGTTTCACTAGAATTTCAGTCAAAGATTACAGCTCACTCCTTTTGTTTACTACATTCTTTAATGCATTCCCTGGCAGATGGTAAAGGCAGAGTAATTAAGGAATACAGCTATATTACTGATTATGGGCTTGATATTTATGACCAGAGATAATTTATAATCTTTGATTCTAAATACCATTATCCAAAGCAAATGCTTTATTTACACATTCAAAGGCCAAGTAATAAGAGATTAAGATGCACTGAATGAAAGATACACTTCTAAAATGTTGACATTTTCCTTAAATTTTTGTATTTCTAAATTCTTAAATAAAAAAGGGAAAGCTGGAAGACTTTTTATTTCCTCTTTGTTTCAAGATGCTTGCAAGGTAGTTGAGGGAGAAGGAAAAGTGTATGAGTAATAAATAGAGCTGCTACATGACCAGACAGCAAAAGGAAAAGACACAGGAAGAAGTGAAAGAATGAAACAAAATCTGGCTGGGATTTTCTCCGCGAGAGAAACAGGAGGACGTACGGAGCATTTCAAGCGATTCAGATTTTTTTGAAAGGAGTTCAAGAAAAAATAATGCACGGCAGTCTTGTAGCCTACTCTTCCACTTTTATGAGTAGAAATCAGCCGAACTAAACTCAAGACACTTGAGGTCAGGGCTGGCTTTGTGCATAAGAAAGGCTGCAAGAAGGCCATGCAAGATGAACGCATGTTAGTGTAGCTGCTGGGAGGAGCCTGTAGGAGTCTGAGGGTACCACGGTTCCAGCAAAGTTGGAAAGAACATCTAGTGGTGTCTTACAATATGGGTACAAGTTAGGATTAGGGTCATGCATTCTTGAGTAGGATGGCAGGCAGAAGCACCTACATCCCTAAATTATTTTATTTTTCTTGAAAGAATCTTCCTCTCTTTCTTACAATTTGTAGTTTTAATTTCTGTACCAAATGCTTATGTTAAGTTTCGGTCAATGTAATGTGAAATAAGAGTATTGTCATTTGTCATCTCAGTAGACTGAAAAGGCATTGTGGACAACAAAATAATTGATAAGATTTTGCATAAGAAACTGCTTAAAAGGAAAGAACAATTGGGATAGGGGAAAGGAGAAAAGAAGGAAGGGAAAAATATATACATATACACAAGATAGCTAAGATAATTATACTACTCATTCTATGAGTTCATTTAAAGAAAGAATGATTATACTGTTTGATCAATTTTGCACGCCTATGTTTGGTAATGTGAGCAACTATTGTGAGGACAACAATATGCAATATACAATATGACAATTAATTTCCTACCACCTTGTTTTGAAATTCTGTATTTTATTTATTATTCTCTTTAAAATAAAAAACAATAAAGAAGTGCATTATATCACAGAATTGGAAATTTAAAATAAAAAAGATTTGTGCAGAGAGTTTTTTCCTTCTGGATGCTGAGCAGAAAAGTATAATCAGAGGCTGAAGCATAACCTTGAAAGGAATCGTTATGTTTCCCCCAGGGGGTGGACATTTGGATAGCACAGCACCACACAGCCAAAATTACCACGAATGTGGGAAATGCGTTTCTGTGGGCATTCACACACGCTGGAATCCACTGAACCGTGACCTTTTTTTCAACATCATACGAGATATTTTATTTCTCCTTTAACTCTACTAAAAGAACACAGCAGTTCAAGCATAACGACTAGCACCGAACGGTAAAGGAACTCAGGCTCAGAAAGCTATTAAGGAATATTTGGATGTGTGACTAACGGACTCACACAGAAATAGGGCGCCTGCCACCCAGCACAAGCAAAAGGCTGTGCAAAAATGGATAGAAACTCAGATTTCAAAACCTCTACATTTCTAAGTACTGGCAGTAAGCTCTGTGCTAATCAACATTGTTCCAACCAAATAAAGCACATTTCCAGGCTGTAGGAATCTAAATCAACGGGATCCAGAATGAGGTTATAAGGCTGCTCCAAGCAAAATAACTAAGAGGAATCTCTAACCTTAAAGCAGCTTTTGATCACAGAGTGTTTTCCTGGAGAAACATAGAGACAGAAACATAGAGTCTCCATGGAAAACACCATGCTCATAATACCTCCAAACTGATCAGTCCACATACAAACTATGTACTATCCTTTGTGTGAGCAAACATACAACTAGCGAGTATTATATGCCAGACAACATCTTTTATTCCTCTTACATTTAAGTTTTTAGGGTTGATTAAAATAGAGCAAATATTTAATTTAACAATATATTAAAGATACATTATCAAGAATAATGGGATAAGCATATTTCAAGTTGGGGGGACCATTTGAGGGAAATTAATGGCAATGTGTCTTTTAGTGTATTTTTAAAAATTTAAACATTCACTATAACTTTTATTTCAGGGCAAGAAAATGAGAGTGAAGGAAAACTAGTTTAGAAGATAATGACATAAGTTATATATGTATCATATATTATATATACATATATATGATGTCCCAAAGTTGATGAATTTGTTGTCAATGAAAAGACAGAAAAACAATATGGACCACAATGTTTCTTCTAAGCTTTTATAAAACTACACAAGTTCTTCAGAAATTTTAAGATAACTATAAAAGAATTTTAAGATAACAGTAAGACTGTTACTTGCTGTTTATGTCTAACAAAAGCTATCATGAGTCCATAGTTAAAATTAGAAGCAAATCAACCTGCCTGTGGCTCAGAATAGTGGGGAAGAAGCAGAGCTTGGCAGTTTCTATCAGACCTTTAAAAGCTTAAAGAGAGGAAAGCTCTTCCGCTTAATACGGAAGGACACTGGCTTTGTTATTCCAAGAATATCAAATCTGAGACATTTAAAAAGATAATGCTCAAATTATGACGCAGTATAGATTCAGAAACATAGGCTATATATCTTCCCACTACTTGAAATACTAGTCTCAAATATATTTTAAAGTTTATATTCAATAACATTCACCCATTTAAGCATGCAATTTGAGAAACTCCAGTACAGTAATTACAGGCAGTTGGGGGACACTGTTATAACTGAAATACCCATAGTTCCAGGATTTAAAAAAGTCTCTATCTCACTTGCCTTCACAGTGAGGGTTAGGGTTAGGGATAACCCTAACCCTAAGTATGCTATAATTTACCCATGTACCAGTTAATAAACATTTATATTACTTCCAACTTCGGGACCACAAGTCTGTGGGTGGAGTGCTTAGACTTCCTAAACTTCTGGGAATGATATTACC
Source organism: Dolichotis patagonum (assembly GCA_004027295.1). Classification (NCBI taxonomy): domain Eukaryota; kingdom Metazoa; phylum Chordata; class Mammalia; order Rodentia; family Caviidae; genus Dolichotis; species Dolichotis patagonum. The sequence continues at coordinate 22,016 of PVJX010020401.1, read as the reverse complement.
AGCTAATAAGGTAAATGTAAGTTTAATTTTGGGAGAATCACCACACTGTTTTCCAGAGGGACTGTTAGCTTTTAGGAGGGCGGTACTGGGAATAGAACTCAGGACCTCACACTTGCCAGGCAGGCGCCGTGTAACTGAACTAAATCTGCTGCCCAAATGTTAGCATTTTGCATTCCACTGGCGATGTATAAGAATTCCACATTCTCCACATCCTCGCCAGCACCTGATAATGCCAGCCCTTTTAAAATCTGCATCCACATTATTAGTAAAGTGATTGTCTCCTTTTGACTTGTTAAATTTGTTTTAATTGATACATAGAAGCATAGCATGCATTCAAGTCAGTGGGGGTACCATGTATGTCTTGACATATGTACGCATGGTGTAACATCTAAATCAGTTTAATAATAACTTTCTTCTCCAACATTTATCATTTTCAGTGGTGAAATGTTTAAAATCCTTTATTCTAGCCTTTGAAATTTACAGTGCACTGACATTTCTCGTAGTCACCCTAGCAGGCAGGAGCACACCAGGACTTCCTGTTCCAGTCTACCCCTAACTAGGTCCCTACTGATAAACACTTGTCCCTCCTGCTTTCTTCCGCCTGCTCACTCAGCCCAGTAGCCACCATTCTGCCCTCAACATCTTGGAAATCAGTTTTCTCAGATTCCACGTATGAGTGACTTCATGTGGTACTGCTTATCACTGGGTCTTGGGTTATTTCATCTAACACAACAATCTATGTTCCTGTTCATACTACCACAAATGATAGAACGTAGTTCTTTTAAAGGCTGAAGAATATTCCATTGTGTATGTATATGACTGTGGATAGTGCAGCAGTGACCATGGTAGTTTTCAATATCCTGATTTTAGTTCCTTTAGAAGTGGAACTACATAGTAGTTGACGTGATTTTTGAGCAGTCGCCATACTGTTTTCCACAGTGGCTGTACAAATTTACAGTCACAGTACTACAGTGTGCAAGGGTTGCTTTTTTCTCCACATCTCATCAATACTTTTTATTGTCAATCTTTTCTATAATAGCTGTCATTTCTGAAGAGATACAACAGCTCACTGTAATTTTGATTTGCATTTCACTGTTTTCTGATATTGAGCATTTTTTTATATGCATGTTGGCTGTTTGCATTTTTTCAGAAGTGTCTTTTAGGTCTATTGCCCACTTTTAGTGGCATTACCTTTTTTCTTGCTACTGTTTTTAGAGTTCCTTTTACATTCTGAATATCGACACTGTTTCAGATTTATAGCTTGCAACTATTTTCTCCTACTTTGCAAATTATGTCTGTGCTCTTCTTTAATCTATGGAATTTTTTTTAGTTTGATACAATCCCATTTGTCTGTTTTTCCTTTGGTTTCCTATGCTTTTGTGGTCTTGCCCAAAATAGCCATGCCCATTCTGATATCCTGAGGCATTTTCTCTGCTTTATTATACTAGTTGCATAGTTTCAGGTCCTCTATTCAGCTTTTTATCTATTTTGACTAAATCTATTTTGAGTTGATCTTTATAATCAATGAGAGATAGAGGTCTAGTTTAATTCTTTTGCATGCATGTATCATTTGTCTAGCACCTTTTATTGACAGGATCACCCTTTCTCTTATGTGTTCTTTGCTCTTCTGTTAAAGGTCTTTGATTGTTGATGCATAGGTTTATTTCTAGGCTCTCTATTCTGTTCCACAGGCGTATGTGTTTGTGTTTATACCAATATCAGGCTGTTTAGATAGCTACAGAATTATGCTATGTTTTGAAATCAGGTAGAATAATGCATCCTATTTTGTTCTTTCTTTTTTGTTCTTTTTTTAGGGTCTTACTTGGTATTACATAAATATTGTGATTATTTTTCTGGTTCTGTGAAGAATGTCATTGATATTTTGATAGAGATTCCACTGATTCTGTTTAATCTCTTGGAGTTGTATGAGTAACAAGAAGTATCGTTATTGTTTCTTGAAAACAAAAGTGATGTCTTTCCACATTTTTGTGTTCTAATTTCTTTCGTCAGTGTTTTGTACTTTGCACTGTAGAACTCTTTCACCTATTTGGTTAAATTTATTACTAGGTACTGTATTTTTTGCAGTCATTGTAAATAGGCTGTTTTCTTGATTTGCATTTATGTCCTTATAATTTAAATTTGTTTTGTTATAGAAATGTAGAGCATTGTTTCATGTGCTTTTTAGTCATTTGTGCATTTTTGAGGAATTTATTCAAATCTGTTGCTAATAATGTTGGTTTGTCACTCTTTCATTAGTCAGCTGTGATGTTCTTTAAATATTATCTGAGACATATCATTTTCCTGACTCTGCCTCATACATTTTTGTCTCATGTCTTTGCTATCTTTTTTCTTTCTTGTGGTGAACCAAATATTTATGAGCACTCTACTTTATTAGTATCTACTTTATTTTTTAGTATTCTACTTCAGTTATTAATATTCTACTGTATCTCCGTCTAGTTTTTGTTATGTAAACTACATACTTATTTTAGTATTAAATATATACAACATGTGTACTCATAAATGTACAAAGTATGTACTCAATTCATCTCGATGAAAAAACAAAAAATTTAGAAGAAAACATGTATATAGTGTCCTATTTTAACAAATACAGCTGTATGTTCTGTGTCTTTTGTTTTTTTTTTTCTAAAATTCAAATTTCCATCTCCTGTCATTTTATAACAATTCTTGTACTGCAGTTTGCTGACCACAATTTCCTCGTTATTTGTTAACCTAAAGTGACTTATTTTGTATTCAAAATATTCAAAGTCTGGATACAGACTTGCAGTTTGACAGGTTAGTTGCTGTTCTTGTCATCTTTTTTTTTTTTTTTTAAATTCAGCACTTTGGAGCTGGCCTTCCATTATTTTCTGGCCTCTATTATCACTGAGAGGTCAACCATCATATCTACATTCCTTCCCAGTATAAGATGTTTTCACTTTGTTTTCAAGATTTTTTCCACTTTGAACTATAAAGTTTGAATATGATATTTTAAAGAGTTTTAATTCTACTTCAGGGTAATAGAGCTTCTTACATCTCTCAGGTCACATTTTTCACACATGGGTATCTGAAATTGTCTCTATTGTTTTTATGAATACTAAGACAATGTGTCAATGAATATGTTCACAAATGTATCTTGTCTCTTGTGTGTGCATATAGATATATGTTAGGCAAATTCCTAAAACATTTCTAGATCAACATAGAGTTTCTGGATCTTTTGATAGATATTACTAAATCACTCACTGTAAAATTAGTGTACAATTACAATTTCATTAGTAATGTTCTCCCCACCAATTCTTGAATATATCATCTTTCCCCTATAATTTAAATGATGGCTATTTTTGTCCTACTTTGATAATATAACAAGTTGCACTTATGTTTAATCTTTCTTAATATATTATCAGCTTTTTAATGTCCAAATATTTATCTTGATGTTTCTAAAACAATTTATTCCATATCAAAAGAACTCAGTAAATGGTCATTACAAGGCTGTGTAAACAAGGTCAGTATTAGATCTTTAATATCAAGTTTCTTTATTGTAGGCACTAGATTGCAAGTGAAATCATGTTTCTAAATAAATATTGGTCTAATATGCAATGAGATAAGAAGAAATGTAAATAATTATCTAGGCAACGCTTAATTAATCATTAAACAAATCATCACCACCAAATACATTTGAGATGAGGGACCAATAAAGGTTAAAAACAATTCCTCCTACAGAGTTTATATGTTTAAGCCTTTTCTTGGAGGCTGGGGTTGCTTAGGAAGGTATAACTGGCCCTAGCAGTTACAAATGCATTTTATGTGTCTTCTCAATGTAGCAAGATATTACATGAAAAAATAACGCTGAGTAACCCTCAGACAAGTTTCACACTGTGAAAGAAAGGACACATCAATCGGTGACACCTGTAAATGATTTTGTTCTTACCAGCAGTTGAGAGGATTGCTCTAGAAGGTAAGTGGTTGTCTTTTGTAACTCTATCTCGAGAAACTTGCCCTTAATGTGAGCTGTTCGGGAAATTAAAATACAGTGTTCAAAACCACCTGCCAAGGCCAGATTCTCACTCAATAGCTTATTCCCTGCAAAGATACTAGTCACTGAGGGAGGACGGGCTGAGATTTTTCTTTAGAACGCATATCAGAATTATCATGGATAACTAAGCCATTTGTAAACCTTATAAAAAGGAATTGGGAGAAACTTAATTAACAACAATCTGTTAATTAGAGAATTACACATCAACATTTTTGTTTTCCAGGAATCTTTCATGATTTAAGACCAATTACTTAAGAAATTACCTATAAATAGCTATATTCCAGAGTATCATTTTAAAAGGAGAAAGGTATTGCTTAGTAGCAATAATAATTGTTTCCATATATGTAAGTAGTTCATCGTAGAACCTTCACACTTATGACTTTGCATGCCTTTCAGTGACTCTTTGTAAACAATCCTACTCTCTTACTGCGGAAAAAAAAACTTGTCAAACAACACTTTCCTAATTATATTTGAAAATATAGATAATGATTCTCAGCAGCAGGTTTACCTGGGTCTTCAGATAGTATCATATTTTGATGGATCTTCCAAAGGTTTTAATTAAGTTCAATTATAACTAATTTTTGGAAATCTATCACCCCCATATTTTTATCTACTTTAAAACTGAACAAAAAAGTTGAATCCATTATTAAGCAATAATTGGTGTGAATGAAAACATTGAATCAATTATTAAGCAGTTTGTGCTGACATATATGTTCCTTTTTGGTATAGAATACTAAAATCTGAAAAACAAGCAGTCTTAGTTTATCTTGATAGGTCCAGATTTTTGGCACAAACTTTCCATAAAGATCACCGTATGTGGAAAACCCAAACTCACCGTTTCCCTCAAAAACAGCTTTAGCCTGGGTGGTCCACATAATAACTTCAATATTTTAACTTTACAGTGTCTCTCTCCCTGATGATATTCTAATTTCGAAAATGACTTCTCTTTATTCTGCTCCTGAATTTCTCTTTATTGACAGAAAGTTGTACATGAAAACATTTTTGCTGTCTAAACAAAATCATGAGCTAGAATAAATGAACAGTTTAGTTGTGTGGATTTTAAATATTTGAAAGCTTATAACTACCACTCAGAGCAGTAAAGCTATTTAAACCTCTAAATATAGTCATGAGCAATAAACACACAGTTTGATACTTAATAACCCATATGTACTCCCATTTAACGTGATTGCATCATAATGAGTTTTGCCTCATAGTGGGAAAAACCTGTCTAAATAGATATCATTCATATTTCAGATTAAAATCAGAGTTTTCCCTGAGAAGGCTAGTGAGACTAGATGCCTTCTGGGAACTCTATTGTGGGAAATACTGTCATTATTAAATAATTTTCACACAGCTATGGTGCTGCTATGGTGAGCAGGTCAAGACGATGCACTACTTTTATATATTATTTTCCTATTTGAAGACTACCTGGGCAATCTGCCTAAAACCTGGCAGTTTAAGAGCCTGAGCTAATTTTGAAAAACCTAGCAAATGTTGTAGGCTCTCAATCTAGGTGCCTACAGAACAGTACGGATTTCAGAAGGCAATTCTCTGTCCAAATTTTAGACACTTTTCCTCACTCATAAAAATAAGCACTTTTCCATGCTGTGTTCTCATAGAAAGCAGGTATTAATTTTGTATAAAGTTTACCTAACACACAGCTCCGGTGAAGGGAAAAGGCACACACACACCGCGAGATTGTAGATGAGCTCTCACAGTGAAGAATACCAACCTGCCCCAATCTGAAGAAAGTTTTTCCTCCAAGGAGTATGAAAGGTTTGGCTCAAATCAAGGACCATTTGTGATCCCACTTCCTGCCTCTGCTGCCACCTCTGACACAGAGATGCAGTACAGTGTCCCTGGTAGGGGACCGGAAAGGGATCGCCCCTGCTCCGCTCCCAGGGGCATGACCCAAAGTGTCTTAGTGCTGCACACGTAGCAGCGTGTTTAAGGTGACTGAATGTGCGCTATTTCAGCAAGGAAGACTTGACGTGTGTTACTCGGCAAGGATCAAGGCTCTGCGTTCCTTCTCAGACAGCAACTACTGCCAATTCAAGTCCCTTTGGAAAGTTCCTCTTCTTGAGAGCGGAACATCAGGAATTCTTAATAAGCATCACTTTTGTGACATCCTACAAACACGTAAGGAAGATGAAAAGAAAAGTAACATGTGGTCCTGGCTTTCAGGAAGATCATAACCCAGAAGACACATTTCCACAAATAGCTATGAGAAAATGGACAGAGGAGCAAGTCAAGCCAGCATTTCACCAAAGCTGACAGATTGTTTGAACTTCGCCTGAGAGAATCTTTTGATGTTGTGATCCTGAAACTCTCTGGTAGGAATAGTAAAACACGGTTCTGACTTAAAATAAGATAAAATATTCCAATGGGTTCTGCCTATTTAGAACATATCCGAGGTTGCATTCTATTAAGTGTATTTCCTCCATAGAGAACTCAAGTGTTATAAACTCTCTCTGTGCCACCCCACACCCCGCTGGTCGTTAAGGCTTACTCCTTAGCACGGCCTGACAGGGCACCTGCCCTCCAGGTGCTTGCCGGGGACTACAATCCCAGCCCACTTCCACAAATCCAAGGAAAATGTGGTCAAAGGACACAATAAGAATGAAAGCTTAGGGAAATCTGCGTAGTTTAAAGCCATTTGATTTTAAGTGACGGAACTCTCCATCTCTTTCCAATCCTTTTAGGAAACAGAATTGTGTCCTGGAATCCACATCTGTGTCTTATCTGCGTTCCTGTCAGGATACCTACCTGACTCAAGGCCCCTCCTTATCGGTTCACAGCTAGCTAAAAGATGCGTCGTCCATCTTAAATATCTATTTCAAGTTCTACCTTCAGAAAAGAGGCTCTTACTCCTCCCAGTCAATTCCAAATGCCATGGAATAAACTACAGTTGCTCAAGAGGTTGTCTGTTTGGCACTGAATGAATAAATCACAGGCAGGGAACAGAGCTCAGCAGCAGCAGTAGCCATGCTGAGCAATTCGCCACGCATGATGCTCTTAGCAAAGTCGTGGTGTGAAGCATCTCAAGGCATTCCTGGTGAAGATGCAGTTGAGAACCTTGTTCCCTAGTTCATGGGGACATACAAGTGTCTAAGATTTGTAATAAAAACTTTTTGGGGAGTCCTGAGAGACATGAAACACATTGAATCGCTCTCTTCATATTTGGTTTTGGAAATCCAGAGGTATAATGCATATTTTTACATGTATTTCATGTGTGTTCTTCATAACTCAATTCATTTTATTTTTATATTTTGTTTGTCTTCATTTATTTTAAACATTTTTTCTTTTGACTTAATGCACCTCTATCTTAGTTATGAGAGACACAATAATAATAATTTTAAGTTTAGAAAAGCATTTATATATTTATATCAGATAAAATATTTATTAGCCAGACGTGGTAACACATACTTGTAATCTCAGCACTTGGGAGGCTGAGGAAGGAAAATCACCAGAAACCTGGGCTACATAGTGAGACGCTGTCTCAAGAAAACAAAACAAAACAAAAAAAACCCCAAAAATAAAATAATACTTTTAACATAGCACAGCTGTACAATTTTGTTAATCTATAAATGCAAAAACTTTCCCAAGGCTTGCTTAGCAAAACTGAAGTTACCTCTGCTTCTGTTTTTCTCTTCAGTGCTAGTTAGAAATCCTTCCCTAACTCCCCATGTTTGTTTCTATCCTCTGTTGTAATTACCGCTACCTGGTCCCAGATGCTTTCTTCAAGTTTCCATCTGAAAGCAAAGATAAAAAATTTTTCCTCATGGTTAGAAATTTCAAACATACCCAAAAGGTACAAAATGAAGGGTCACATTGTGCTTCAAGCAGCTTTCATGTGTCAAGAAAGGAATACCTGCCAGCGTTTCATTCCGCGGGGAGCAGGGGTGTACGTGGCCCTCCTGTGAAGCACCACGTCTGTGGAATGCTCTCGGAAACTCTCTCACTCCAGCCTCACGCCGACTGATGGTTAAGCACAATCCATCGAGGCTGTGGCAGTTAACTCTACACATGAACTGGACTGCGTCAGGTAGGGGACTGGAGATTACGTCTGGGCGGCCGTGAGGGTGTCTCCTAGACTAGCGCTGGAATCAGTGGACTCAGGAAAGATGACTGACTTTCCCACATAGGTGGACAGCACTCACCCCACTGAAGGCCTCAAAGCCCATAGGCAGAAGGAGGAATTCACTTCTCCTTCTTCCTGCTGGTCTGAGCTAGGAAGTCTATGGTCTCCGCCTCGTTGTCTGGGATTAGGGCTGTTGGCATCCCTGGTTCGGCTTTTGCACTGGGATTATACTACTGACTGTTGGTCTCTAGCTGTGTACCTCAGACCTTAGGGTTCCTCAGCCTCCAAGATTGTGAAAACCATTCTGTATAGTAAACCTACACACCAGTCATCTGTCGTTATATGCTTATCCGCATCTACCCATCCATTGATCTATGATTCATATCTTTCTCTCCCCATCTTTTATTGATCCTGTTTCCTTTGAGAAGCCTAATTAATCTAGGAGTAAATTTTCAGCTGTCCCTAGTAGCTGTATTAGAAGGCCCTTTGTTTGGAAGCGCTGCCCTTGTGAAAGCACTGCCATAGACACGCGTTTGCTTCGCTCTTGTCAGAGGCCTGGCTTAGCGTCACCAGCAGTGTCAGTCCACGGTTGGCATCTGACCTTTACTCAAGTATTGCATTACTATCGTGCATTAAGGTAAAACGGCTGCTCTAGAAGATGTGTTTGATCTGCTAGAATGTATTTTACATTACTGAAATAGTGGTGTATTGCATAAAAGATACGCACTTTCTCTTGGAACGCTATTGAACCACACTCAGGTTTTCTCTTTGGAAATCCATTATGAAGTTGTTCAGATTCCTATTAGAAGAGCACCAGGAGCTACGGTGTCCTGAAGCAAAGGGCACCCCGATAGCTGCTCACTGCTTGCTTTTAAATATTAATCATCTATTTTTCATTCCTTCTATCAGCATGTATTAAGCACCTAGCATGCAGTAAGAATTGGACTTATGCAGGTTAACAAGGCAAATTTGCCTTCTCCTGGACCAGCTTACAGCCTAATGCAGGAGTCAGAAATACAAAGAATAAAGTCATAACTTACTGTGTAAGAGGAAAAGAAACTGAAGCAATGGGGAAACAGTCTTTGAGAATACTAATAGGGCAGAGGAATCAATTGGGATAACATTTTAAAGAGCAAGGGTCCTCTGGGCTGAATTTTTAAGACAATTAGAACTTTGTGAACTACGGAAAGGAAAGAAGTCATGTGTCACAGCTAGTCCCTAGGCGGGAGCCGCTAACACTGGGTGCTGGGGGACTGTGCTTTGGGGTGACCACCCTGTGCAGTGCAGGATCCTTGACCTCTGTTCACTGGATTCCAGTACACACATAGTATCCATACCCCAGTTGTGAAAACCAAAAGGTATCTCCAGGCGTTACTATATATTCGCTGGGGTAGAAGGCAAAATTGCCTTCTCCAGTGAAAACTGACAAACACAGACCAACAGGAGCTGGTTAAAGCGTCAAATATGGGCAGGGATTGGCTGCTACTGACTGACGGGGAGATTAAGCCGAGACTTACATGCGAAGGACTATATATATATATATATATATGACAGAACCATAATGAATGATTGGGGATATTTTCCAGATGTCTCCAGATTTTTATTTATATTAATTTTCAATATTTCTCCAAATAAACCTATATCTCACAAGGGCATTTCAAGTTGTCCATTTCCATATAGCAAATATTACTGATTTCCAAATATACCCAAAGAAAAGTTATTTGTGGCTTCTGGTAATGTCTGGCTACAGAATTTCTTCCAAGGGCCTGCACAACCCCATTTCTAGGAATTTCTCGGATGCTATCATTGACATTTCATATTGTTGCCTTTCTCAGAAAATGAAGAGCAAACAGGAGCACAGAATTCAGTCAAAGCACCAAGAACAGCGCTTCAACTATTTATTGAGTGAATGTAAAAATAGAGGAGCCAATTTTAAAAGTAACCAAATGACAGGATGTGAGGGGAAAATGTAAGCAAAAAAGAGAGGGAGCCAAGAAAAATGGACATAGAGAAGGGAGGAAGTCTCCTTTTTATTTTATTATAAGATCACAAATGTTTCTTGTGTAGTTAGCAAATCACTTCTGTAGAACACTAAACAATTGCATGTTTATTGGAAATAAATATATGTATTCCCAAAGGGATGCTTAAAGGGACTAATACATGCTAGATTGCAAAAGTCCTGATTGATTGGTGAAGTCAGTTTCAGTGGGTTGTATGCTCAATTCTTAAACATGATTGACAAAAGAAAAAGGGAAAATGCTAAATTGAGAACCGCTAGCTATGACTTTTCAGGCAAAGGGTGAGACTTGTGTCTGAGCTGGAAGGACTTAATATTATATACTTAGGATCAAGCTCAATAGAGCAGTTTGTTCTTTGAGTTTGGCCATCATTCAAACCAGAGATTTGAGATTCCGACACTGTGAAGCAACTGCCTAGTAAGCGACAAAGATAAAACCCATCTCACGAACAAGGCTCCTGCATTTGAGATCTGGGGTGCCACGATGGCACCCGGGTACAGCTGAGGCTGCGGGCAGCTGAGGCAAAGTCCAGGGAGAGTCTGTTTGCAGACGGGAGTTGGAGAATTTAATCTCCAGTGCTGCTGCTCACTTCAGGAAGTTGTGAGAGAAAAAAGAGCAATGAAATGGAGCTGGGTCTTCATACACCTCCTCACGGCGCTTCTGGGGCCTTAAGTCTCTCCAGGAGACACTTGAAAGAAGCCTTTTTGCAGCCTCAACCTAGTAGGCAGAATAGAAGCTTTTACCGTGAAATGTATTAGTTTATCAATTAATAGAGAAATTACTTAAAAAGTAAAAACTAAATACTTGAAAATTTCAGACAATAGGAGTTCCAAACAGTAAAATTTAAAAATGTCAGTACCCCAAAAGAATCACTATTACTTTGTTAAAATGTGTGAACTTCCAAAACTAAGGCATTGCGTGTATATTCCTTACCATTTTGTATAATTATAGCAAACATACACATGCCTGCTTACATCTACGTGTATCACTTCTATTTATATATATTTCCACATTAATTTTATAGCTGAATTACAATCTATTAAAACTTTTCTCTTTATGAATATTGCTGTAAATATTGCTATAGCATTATCTGCTCATACCAAGAACTTTACATATTTGTACAACCATTTCCCTCTACTGAAGTGACCTATCAGAATCTCCCTTTCAGTGAGTTTGCGGATACTCAGCCTACATTAGGACAATTTCTTTTTACCCTTTATCCTCTGGGCTTCCAACTAAACTTGATTTCATTTATATCTAAAGATAAAAGTTCTCTCTTTCTCTCTCTCTGCCTCTCCTCACTATATATGGGATGTATAATCCTATTCAAACTGGTTTTAGGGGACATTAAGTCCTAATAACTTCATTTTAATACTCTGAATTTCATATTTAGCCTAGGGTATTTGAATATCTCTTTTCAATGACTAATATTAAAAGTACAGAGAGTATTTTACTTCACAACTCAATTTCTTATTAACTATAGGTAATTGATGACTGGTAATATTATTTTACACTTAGTAAACAACAATATATAGGTAAAATATCTGAATAAGAACAACAGATAGATATTAAATATATATTGTCATATATTGTGAGTTTTACTAATCTGAGCACATACAGTGCTGCTTAGCTAAACTCCAGTGTTCCATTTTAGCATTCTGCCACTCTATGATCAATATGCTTGTCTTTCAATATTTTTAAAACACACGTGCTGGAATATGCTTGTCTGCTTATGCTAGAGAAGGCCAGATTCTGATATGTTTATCTGAATGCAAGCATTAATGATTCATTTATAAGGAATGTCAGGAAATAAAGTTTGTCAACTAAAGAATTAAAACATATTTCCGGACCATACCTTTTCTTTGTTTATTTGTTTGGGTTTTTTTTGGTTTTTTGTTTGGTTTTTGGTACTAGAAATCAAACTCAGGACCTTGCACTACCCAGGCAGGTGCTTATGCCACTGAGCTATCTCCCTGGCCAAGACCACTACTCTTAACCCCTTTAGGCACAAACATGCTGTGAGCTTTTTTAATTTCTGTTTTTTATTTTAAAAAGAACAAAATAAAACAGACTAAAACCAATCAAAACAAAACAGTAATAATGATACAGGACTTCAAAACAAGGATAATAGGAAATCAATAATGACTGTCATAATGCCTCTTATTATCTTCAAAATAGCTGCCCATACCATCAGGCATAATAAAATCTAATAAAAGAAAACCAAACCAAACAATGACAGTGATACAGGAATTCAAAGCAAAAGATAATAGGAAATCAACATACTGTGAGCTTTATTACAAATTTGTAGTGGAAAATGTTCATTGTTTATCATCATATATTGATAGAATGATTTGATCAAATTGTGAAGAATTATTGAACTGTGAAAAAGTATTGCATTTAGAGAAGTTCTTGAGATGTGTAGAGCTATTTGCCTTTACACAATAGGACCCCAAACTAATCGGACAAATTTTATGTGCTAAAATTTAAATGCATGTTAAATCTCAATTTTGGAAAAACTCAATTTAGAACTCAATTTTCCAATATATGTTTTGTCTGGTTCCTCTGTTGACTTCTATCACTTTTCTTGCCATTAGTATGTTTTTCTAGTAAATCCATTTCTTTATAGACAACAACCAGGGTAATGGCATTACAGGTCTCTAACATAATGGAGCCTAGAGGTATTCACCGACTGCTCAGGTATTTGTCTTATTTATCCCTTCTTTTATTCTATACTCTAAATGTTGCTGTTACTGACCAAAAAAGAATTTCTAATTTCCACTGAAAACTATTACAGTCTCTCCAATAGTCACTGCTATTAATCATGTTATAATGGTATTCTGAAAGCAAATCCGTGTTTCAGACATAAGGGATTTCACTGCTTGCAATAAATGGATATAGAGAGGAGAGGACCCTTCCCTGCCATCTTATCAACACAAAGCTACTTCATTTTTCTTTCTTTCCTACATCATTTTTTTCTAGTGATCATTCACTTGCACAAACACATTGACACTTCTTCCATCTTAGAAATACTTTTCTTAACTACCACCAGCAGCTCTCCCTCATTGTTTAATGTCATTAGAATACAGAACACCTCTAAAGTTGTCTATATGTGATGTTTTCATTCCTTTTGCTTCATTCTTCCATTCTTCGACCTGGCTTTTTCTTCCAGTTCCCCACTCAGTCTGCTCCTGCTACGCTATCTAGTGAACACTGTGTTTCTAAATGCAGTAGCTGACCCTCAGGCCTTGTTTCATTCAGAGTCTTATCAACCTTTGGCTTGCGCTCTTTTCCTTCTTTATATACTTGGCTTTACTTTGGTTTTGTTGTTTGGCTTTGTTTTGGTGGTACTGGGGATTGACCCTGGGCCTTTGCATTGTTCTACATCCTCAGTCCATTTTTAGTTTCTTTATATATATTTTGAGACTAGTTCTTGGGGAGTCTCTAAACTCCCCAGATTGAGCTTGAACTTGTGATTCTCCTGCTTCAGTCTCCCAAATGGTTGCGATTAGAGGCGTCTACCACCACACCTGGCTGACATTTTTCAATTGAATTCAAAAACATCTGTCTTCTTGTTAATTTTATTCCATTCCCACAGCCCTTTTAGTCTTTGAGTTTCATAGGGTCTAGATTGTGATCTTCTTCTATACTCCGTTACAGAATTCATTTATTCTCCTGCTCTCAGTTTCCACGAGACTCACTCCCATACTTGTGTCTCCCACACAGAGAGCCTCTCACTCTACCTACACTTTTAAAGGTCTAGCTGACATCTCAAACCTAAAATATTTAGAATCTGAACTTCTGCCTGTCCTCCTAAATCTGTCTTCCCCAGACACCTTATCTCAAGATATAGCAATGAGGGTCATCAAAGCTCACTGGCCAGGAGAATGAAAGCCCCCACTAGTGACTGTCCCTCTCTCACAGCCCACAATTACTTCATCACAGAAATGCACTTCTGTCACTGTTTATATCTTCAAAATACAGCCAGAAAACAAGTCATAAGTAGGAAAAAACTGATGAGGATCAAAATTAAAACAACACAAGTTTGAGGGAAATGAAAGGTGACCTAAATAAGTGCAGGTGTATATGATGTTGATGGATTTAATCACTCAATATTGTTAAAGGTACCAATTTCCTGCAAGCTCGTCTTCAGGTTTAATTCAATTAATTTAAAAGGCATGTAATTTGTCTGTGGAAATTCATATGCTAATTACAAAACTTCAAAGAAATATAAATGGCAAAGAGCAGCCCAGGACAAAGTCAGAAAGAAGAAAAAAGCTGGGTGACTTAAACTACCAGAAAAATACTCAGTGCCTTTTAAGTGAAATACTTGGATTAGCATAAACAAATGAAACAATAGACCTGAAGAGAAAGTCCAAAAACAGAACTAAACATATTATGATCTAATTCATGTCAAAGAAGATAATACACTAGCACCTGTAAAGAAAACTCTCAAAGTTCTTACCTATGAGAGAGCCCATGCTCTCTACCAGCCTAGGTACCTACTCCAGCAAGCTTCCCCTCTCTGTTAGACACCCATCCGTGAGAAAAGAAAACACTTCACCTTTTTTTTACAAGAGAAATTCAATTCCAAATAAAATGGTAATCAAATACAACAACTGAAACAATGCACATCATAGAACACACAGAATATTGTTATTACCATGAAGATTTCTTAAGCAGAGCATAAAACACAGTCTTCATAAAATTACCTCTTAAAATCACAACTTTAAAAGACTAAGCTCATGGTAAATAATGAAAGATGTTTTCATAAAATAGATATAACAAAGGACTCTGTATTTGCTCTCTTTTGCTATCATAACAAATTGCCAAATATCAATTTACAATACAAATTTATAATCGTACAGGGCAAGGTGTGATTCTGACACACTCGTTGGTCTATAATCAGGGTGCTGGCAAGTCTATCTTGCTATCTGACTCTCCTAAGGAAGGACTCCTTTCCTTGTTCTTTCCGATTGAGGACAAAATCCACTCATTTCAAGATCTTGCACTGACAGCTCCATTTCCTCGCTGGCTGTCAAATGAGCCATGCCCAGCTCCTAACACCTGCCATCTGTGATCATTTCTCCACTTTCAAAGTCACCAGTGGTGGTGCAAATTCTCCCATATCCATCTGTCCTCTCTTCTATATTCTCCTTCCATTTGGACGGATTCATGATTAGATTGGGTCCACCTAGATAACCCATAATAATTTCTCTAATTCAACTATTTCAAGGTGTCTAATGTGAATCACAACTACAAAATCTTTTCTCTAATGTAAGATAGAATATTCATAGGTACAAGAGGTTGACATGTGAATGTTTTTGTAAACCTACAGATTCCTATCTGGACTATAACTTCTATAAATCAGTGTGAACAATGCATACACCTACACTGCTCTATTTTTCTTTTTCATGCCATTATCACCTTCTAAAATATTGCATATTTTATACATTAAGTCATTTTTCTACTCACTATTGATGCTGTTGCTCATGAACTCTTTTCTAATTGTATTACCTGAAAGAAAATCACTGTTAAGGTTACATTGTATAATTATCCCAGATCTTTGTAGGACCTTTTAATCGAGATTTTTATCTCTATGAAAATGAAAATCTTTTTCCTAAAGAACTTACGCCACATATGTAATGAATAAAGGAACAGCTCAGTCTAAGACGTTTCTCTTTGGTAGAGCTCCCGAAGATGCAATGAGAGGGACCACTTCAATACTCTGCTGTTTAGCAGAGGAAACAGTCTAGATTCCTCCCAGATAACTTCTAACATTCAGAAACAAACTTGGCAGAATGTATATGCTTGTAAGAAAACAAAAAACTTACTGCAGAAAAGAACACAGCAGGCCTTATTGTTACCAGGAGGACTAGTTTACAGGGTTAGCCTTTAACTGGCATCTGGTAACCTGCATTTCAGGGGTGTGCACCTGGCACAAAAATACTTGATTAAAAGGGTGTTTTATGTGTTTGAATCATGTATTCAAGCCACCAATTGTATGAAAACTGCCTCATTTCCTTCTGGGAGTTTGGAATTTTGGTACATGCTGGGCAGAGGTGTCTACATGATTATATAACAGTGAGGCAAACCCAGGACTTGAGTTTCTAATGAACTTCTGTGACACCACTTAACATCTGATGCTGGAGGAGGAGGTATGTCCTGTTTGACACCTGGGGGCACAATTCTGAGATGCTTGCAGCTGGGCTCCTCTAGACTTTGCCCTTTCCCCTTCAGATTTGTCTAGATTCATTTTTGCTGTAATAAACCTTAACCCTACAGTACAACTACGTACAAGTCCTGTGAATCCTCAAGGCAAACCATAAAACCCAGGGGTAGCATTTGGGACCCTGTACATTCACCATGCACAAACGAATAGTAGAAAATTTGTAACACATTTTTCTCATTTTGCACAGTGGCTCAGAAAACAAATGTCCAGGTTGAAATGGAACAGAAATACTGTGATACACGGACTCTTTCATTAGAGAGATATTGCAACAATAAGGAAGAACTTGGGGATTGAGAGTAAACAGTCAAAATGAACAAACAAACTTCATGGCAAGAAAAGGGTGTCCGAGTGGCTTCTGATCACCTGTATTAGCACCTGCATTGACCAGAACTGTACTCTAAGGGGAGAGATTCTCTAAGGAGCCAAAGCGAAGTAGAGGACTACTGCCCTGTCTGTAAGAGAGGACCGCTGTCCAGCAATGTCAGCTTTGCCCATCAAGGAATGGAATCATGGTAGTGCCAGGCTGTTTAAATTTTCAGGAGAAATCAGAAAAGTGTATTTTTAAGTAATGTTTTCCAATGTTTAAATTTTGGTAACAAAATAAAACCCAGTGTTTAAATCAGACCTATGTTATTTACTTGTGCAGACTCCCTCACATCTGACATAGTGAAAATTCCTGATTCTGTAGCTTTAATTTATATCATAAGACTTCAGCAAAAGACGAGAAGTACAAACAAAAGCTCAACTAAAAGATTCTACAAAGATCTGGGATCCCTACACAACATAATCTGAACCGTGCCTTCTTTCCAGTTAATACAATTAGAAAAGAGTTCGTGAGCAACGAAAGCAAATTAGAGCTGATAGCACCATTACAGTAGCCTGAATAAATTAACAGAACCGGAAGTGTATACAGTCTAGTTCCCTGAAATGGCAGCCTGTTCTTTTACACAGGTGTAAATGATAAGGCATATACTTCTTTGCCCCAAGACACAAGTATACAATTACTAGGTCCCTAGCAGATAGCGAGTGGACGCATTCTCAGTAACCCAATTCTCTTCATCACAAATTATCACGTGGCTGAAGATTTGGTCTCACCAGAGTTGTGAAAACACACTCAGCCATCTCGGAGTTGTCAGGTGTGTTCACCACAGATTCAGGCAATAATTTTGCTTCCTGTCTTCTCCTGCCATGTGCCTTTCCTCTGAGTTATCAATTTGCTTTCCAGATGAACTAGAAAAAGTAAGCATTTGTGGAAGTATTTATTATATTTTTGGTAGGCTCCTCATAGAAATTTGGAAACTCTAAACTGGACTCCTGGTCCAAGCATGATTTTGCAATCTTGTTCATTTTGAATGTAATGTGATTCTAAATTGATCATTGATTTGCTTGTCCAGAAAATGCCGGGGAGGAGGGGGAAAGCGACATAATCAGAAGTAAAAATGCTCACGTCGTTTTCTCAAATGTGCATGTTGGTGATAACTATTCCAGGGGCTTTATTTGTTCTCCCTTCTTGTTTTCAAGGTTGTGCTTCAATGACAAACCTCTCCTTACTAAAAAAAATCTTTTTCAAATATATCACAGACTTGTGTGAAGTATAGTTTCTCGTCATATGAAATTGCTGAGGTAGCTTCTTCTCAAGTTCTAGAGAAAGCTGAAATGCTCCAACAACTCTGTATTTAAATATATATATATGTCTCATTCTAAAATAAATATTTATCTTATTACAATGTGTACAACAAATATGATTTTACTACTTTATTTGGAGATAAAAATGAGATGTTGATCTTGGCCAAGCTGAATGACCTCAGGAAGCCGTAGGTTTAGTTCAGGTTATTCAAGTTCCTACCATTGATTATGCAAGGTAATTGCTTAAGTGTTAGGAGAACCGCTAGGCAGAGTACTAACCACTGTACTATCACAGGGGGCACGGGCTGGGCTTGTGTCCGGAGAACCAGAAAAACAATTCCAAAGACGATTCTAACGCGCAACGCCTCTATTGCTTTGCCAACAATTCTATGGTCAGTTCATTCCTGGCTCTGAGCGTTTCCCCAATTATTTGTTTCTATTATAAAATACAAATATCCTGGACAAGTAAAAAATCAACCCTCCAGCACTTATACAAACCGCTATCATGTTAATTTTCTCCCTAACAAGAGAACCTACCAGAATTTTTTGCCCTGATCTTAATGACTTCAGAAGTGGTGGATTGGGGGAAATGGATGGAAATGAAACTTTATTTTTTTCACATTTATTTGCTATGTTTGCAACTTTCCAAATATACATGATTACCTTTCAAATTTTCATTTTAGTTACATTAATAATAAAATCATTGCATTAATAAAATTTACTAAAATAATAAATTTTACTAATATGAATATTACATTTACATTAATATATTCAGATATAATGTAAATACTATATTTATTTTTTAAAATAATGTAGGTTTGCCTTGTAAATTTTATCTTTTAAGTATAGTGCTTGAAGGTTTCTTTTTGATTTCTGCAACATGGACATGGCTAACAAAGAAAAGGTTTGTGATCAAAAGCAAAACATATTTCGTATAGTGAAAAAAATTAGAGTCAAGAATTCTGCAGAAAATATCTACGTTAAATACAGCACATCCAAGCTCTCACCTGGCTCAATTCTAGCTGCAGAGTTTTGTGAACATTCATCTTTTCTCCCTGGGAGATATTAGACCTAAGTATGTTAAATATACATTCAAATGTCTTTTCTGGTATGAGAAATAAAACAAGGAAAACAGTGAATGTATAATGTGACTGAGAAAAGCATCCCTGTGTCCAAACACTCTGATTGCCAGCTTTGACCTTGAGCTCTTCAGCTGTGAAGACTAGAGCAGAATCGATTACGTGCAGTGCAAAGTCTCTAAGCCCCTGGCGACCTCAGGGCCAGTTTGCTGATGGCCTTTGCCTAGTATAACTAGTGAGTCCAGCTTGACTCTATGACCAGACTAGAGTCATAAATTGCCCCACTAGCAATTCTCGCCTTGTTTTCTTTACAGAGCCTTGGTAGAACTTACATGAATTCACAGAATATGTCCTGAGCTAGATAAGACTCAGCAAAGCTTACACCTCTGTGTCACTCAGATACCCCAGTATTGTTTGTACACTTTTTCATGCTGCACTACTTGCCTGTAAATGAAAATTTGTTGAATCTGGTATGTCTTTCAAAACTTCAAATTTGTGAAGTACAGTATCTAATATGCACACTCCAGTTATCTTCCTGGTATCACTGACAATGCATAGAAATTAACCCATCTCCTTCTTATTTTGAATTTAGGAGAGATCTATGCAGGGCTTTATCATAAAATTATTCTCTACCCTTCTCTCATTCACAAAATGATTTTTATTTTGTAAAACTCTCTCCCAAATTATGTATGTAATATCCATCTATGTACATATGCACATATTTATTTTCTGTACTCTGACTTATATAGAGTAGATACATTCTAAATATTAACAGATTTATATAACACATGGAACAGATCATTAGCAAACATATCTCCAAACTTAATTTTTACTGTTTTAATGTTTTACTTAAGAATATTAAACACAGAAATTAATGTCACACAGAGTATCATAGAGACATTAAAGTAAGGTTCCTGACAAGTTGCATTTGTAAGAACTTAAGAGCTTTTAAAGAACGCAATCAGCAAAAAAATATATTTGCTGCAGGTTAAGAACACGAAGCTAAGAAAAATAGCTGGGAGCAAACCAACTAAAACTGAAATATCAAAATAAACAAAAGGCAAACCCTTAAGGATGTACTCAACCCAGCTGATCAATTCGAATGGCCCATTTGGAATTCCTCTTTCTTTCAGCATGTCCTCTGGCATGCTGAGGTCTGTTCATCCACTTTAATGGGAAGTATCTGTTCTGTCCAGGTTAGCTGATCTTACCAGATCCCCCCAGAGAAAGGATGCTTACTAGTAAGACAATTCTGCCAGGGGCTAAGCAGTTCTGCTGGCTGTGAATTACATACAGCCAGAATGAGTTCACTGTGCTAGAAAACAATTAATGAGAGTCTATGTCTTTTCTTAGGAAAAGGAAACAATACACTGATGCTGAGAGATTGAAAGCCACCTTCAGAAGTACATATTGAACCTCAAAACTTAACTTGGGACATCCAGAGAGAATGAACCATCACCCACAGAGAAAAGGAAAAGCTCTATCTAATCACGTTAGAGAGAGAGAGGCTTTCCAGGTACTGACATCCTAGTTCTTTATGCTGCTCTCCTTTGTTCTTCTTTGGAACAAACACTTCAACAGTAAATTGTCTTCTTTTCTGTGATACTAATGACAGTTCCATTCACTGGTGTGTAGGTACCTGAGGAAGAATTATTTGTCTCCCAGGATTTTACCCACAGAAATATTATCTATGCCACAGGGACAACTAGAACTTAGAGAGTTTTGTTTTGTTTAGCTATGCTATTTGACCACATTTCTAAATTGTTTAATAATCAGCAGAGATTTATGTCTTTTTTTTTTTACTATTTCCTCATTATAAATTCTCTTAGATCCTTGCAGTTTTAAGTGTTTCATATGAAACAAAAACTGTGAAATTGCTGCTCTGAATATTTACCTGGTGTCTTCATGACTTTTTTTTTCTCTTTGCTAAGACAAAATACCTGACATCCAAAATAAAGGAAGGAAAGGTTTATTTAGCTTACAGTTTGTGGAGGTTTCAGTCCATACTCAACTGGCACCAAGGCAGGGTAGCATGGCTAAGGGGCAAACATTCATGGTGGCCACATGCAACTAGAGCAAGAAAGGCCAAAAAAGAAAAAAAATAGATGGGGGACAAAGCATGCCTTCCTTCTGCCCCTATATTGTATGCTGACTCTGCCCCTGGGTGGGTGCAGCACTCACACCACCAATCCCAGTGCTAGACAACGAGCCAATCACAAATGCTAGATTTAGCAGCCTCCATGACAGCATGAGGCTTTGGGGGGACATTTAAACACACCACAACACCTGGCCATAAGAAAACTTGGAAGAGTACTGAAAGAACTAAATAAAGATTAGGTCCAGATTACCTTTGACCATGCATTATCACATTATGGTACCTTATCTCATTAAATGTTTTAATTTCATATTTTTGTCTCAATTGCATCACAAACTAGGCAGTAGAGTTCACCCTAAAGCTTTCAACTTTAGAAGAGTTTAGTGGAATGTTCTTTCCTGTTTATCTATAAGGTTTAGCTTTGCCTGTGTAGATCATAGTCTTTCAATACAAGTTATACTCATCTCAATTATTTTCCATGAACACAAGGGCACTCTTCAGCCTGCCCACATCTAATGAGCCAAATTATCATGGGGGGATGTCTTGAAAGGCAATCTCAAGGCTCCAGACAATAGAGATAAACTGTCAAGTGTTCCAGAGGCACGAGAAGGCACAAGAGCTACTTCCCACCAATGACACTTAAGCTACTGATAGCTTGCCCAATATCCCAGTCGACTCACTCAGGCGAATTTCTCTACCTCATTCCCACCAACGAGGTTTCACAAAAGACAGACACTTTTTCACAACTCTCAGCCTCATTCTTCCCAGGGTACCTCAATATATTTGATGCTTCCAATACTTCTTCCCTGTTTCCATACATCTTACCCAGCTCCTGTGCTCCCAGGCTGACCCTGGATA
>PVJX010020400.1:0-33368 GCA_004027295.1 Dolichotis patagonum | reverse complement strand
GTGACCTGGGAGGTCAAACGGATGCTCTGGGAAGTGTGTCCGTTTTGAATTAAACTACACAACAAATACATAGGTTGAATTCTTTCAAATTAAAAGTAGTAAAAAGGCAGCAAGAGGACAGAGCAGCTGTCTGAATAGAAAGATCAAAGATAAAATCTTCCCAAATGTTCTTCTCCTATGTGTAGAAAGTGACTTGCTAGTTCCAAATCCACATTCACACCACACTGTGTTTACTGTCCTGTGGAATGTAGTAGGTTAAACAGGAAATAAGTAAACTGTGCACACGATTGCTCTAGTAGAAAAACGGTAAATTCGGCCTTCAGATGGGAACAACAGACGACCCCATGACTGCCCAACTGTGTTCCATTCCGAACAGGTAAAATGAGGGTCAGAAAGTCACTGGGGGAGTTGTGTTTAATCCGAGTTTTGTAAATGTAGTGAACAAGAAATAGATGATGATATTCTGAAGTTCTTCTGTCACACAAGAAGAGAACGGAAGTATTATTCTCATGAAGTAAAATTTCATTATATTTCACAGTGAATGATTCCAGACCACAGAAGCTCACTGTCACTGAGATTCATGGGAAGATATTCTCTACGATTTAACTACAAGGAAGATAAAATTCCTTTGCACACTTTCTTGATGAAATAAATTTCTTGCATAATGTTTACTTCAAATTTTACTTTGTAAACAATAGTTTAAATCTCCTCTGAATATTTCCATAAAATTTTCCAAAACATTTCAACTTTGCCATATAAATGTTAATAAAGCACTAACAAAATTTGATTTGCTACACAAATGAATAAAGTTATATGGGCTCATTGGGAACACAAGAGAATTATTAAATTGTCTCCATATGTAAGTTTGTTTATACCTCCAGTTTTTATGGTACTTTAAACTTTAGTAAGGCTATTAGTCACTAAAATGCTTAAAATATCCTGCTACACATATGAAGGTTTAAAATTAGCCTAACTCATTTAGAGAAGCATGTTACTGTTATTGTGGAGGTTTTGTAGTATATTACCAGATTTATTATACTTTTTGAAACATAAACCACAATACTTACACAACATCCCACAAATATGAAGATGGTCGATTACACAGAGCACATACATGCACATACATGCACATACATGCACAACCCCCAGCCACCCCGAGAACACACAGTCCCTGTCTGACTTCCATTCACCACCAAGCCTCCTTTATTGACAGATATTAAATCTATTTCCATCTCGCATGTAGCCGTCTCATATTTTCTCTGTGGTTATAGAAACTGATGTATGTGTTACTATTTTGTATGACAGTAATTGATATGTTATTTGTGTCTAGTGTGGTCTTTGCCTCCTCCTCCCACTGGTTACACGTATTCACATAGGGAGTGACAGTGTGTTCATTTTTTGTTCATTTTTACTATTTCTTCATGCTCAGTGTATGATAATATCACAACTGATTTACAAATTTTGCTATAAATGTGAGGTATTTTATTTATTATGAAAAACAATGCTTTGAACATTCCTTCATGTATCTTTTAGTGCTAACATGGTAGCATTTATTTTGAATACAATTTTGGAATTGGAATTGTTGAATCTTGAGTATGAGGCTTCTACTCTATGGATATTAATAATCAGAATTAATTAATTATTAATTAATTAATTAATAATATATTTATAATTAATAATTAATAATCAGAATCCAAAGAATACATTGATATATAATGTACTGAGAAACTGTAAATTAGCCTATATAATATAGTGTGATTTGGACATATGTGGTATCTAATGCATATGTATTACACATTACTTATACCAGTTGATATTCCCCATAGCAGTTTAAAATACAATTTACTCCAAATTTCTCCATAGCTTGGTGTTTTCAGCATATTTGATCATTAATCTTTTAATGGGAATTCAGTGGTATTTTATTTTCTCACTTAATTATTAAATGATACATATTATTGGGATAACATATGATGTCTCAATAGATGAATAAATGTCATAGTTTAAGTCAGATAAAACAGCTATTTCCTGAAACGTTTATAATCTCTTTAGAGTGAAAACCTCCTAACTTTTTTTTTTTTAAACTTTGTGAGGTGGGGTCTTGCAATGCAGTTCAGGCTGAGCTTGAACTTGCTTTGTAACCCAGGCTGGCAATCCTCCTGCCTCAGCCTCCCGAGGGCTGGAATTACAGGTGTGTGCCACCACAGCAGGATGTAACCTGTGACTTTTGACAGCTCCTGACTGGCGTCTGCAATCCCCTGACTGTGCGGCACATGCCATGCCCTTCCTCCCATCCAGCGGTACCTACTGCCCACCATAGGCAGCCCCTGGTGCCTCCCGGCGCACTTCCGGCCTCTGGTTCTGCCCGCACCTTGATGAACTCAGCGCTTGAGAGTCCACACCCTGGTGAGGCCCACACACTGGTGATGCCCACACCCTGGTGAGGTCCACACCTTGGTGAGGTCCTTGGTCCTTGTCATTTTGCACTCACCTTGTTTCACTGCCTGCAGTGGTCTCCAATTCCACCCACGTTGCTGAAGATGAGAGGTTTTCCATCTTCTGTGGCCAGAGGGCACCCCACTGTGGAAAAGCACCCCTCTTCTGTAAATATGAGCCCTGAAGGGTTTGTCACCATTTCTTGGCTACTGTGAATACTGCTCGCAGAGAACATGGAAGCTCTCCAACACAGGATTTTATGCCCTTTGGATGTGTGAACAGCTGGGAGATGCCTGAGTCGCGCAGTACACTGAGTTCTTTGAGGAGCCTCAGTCCTGCTACCCTCAGGCCTGGGCTAATTTCTCTCCATCCAGAATCGCGCAGGGACGCTGTCTGCTCCATGCCCTCACCAGCACTTTCTCCCACGTGCTGCTTATTAGTAATCACCGCTAGTTGGGTGAGGTGGTTTCCCAGCAATTTTAGTTGTGTTTCCCTCAGGATTAAAGATGTTGAGTTTCTTTTCCTATCCTCCTGGGCCACTTGCATGTTTCCTGTTGCAAGGTACATACCCAGGACTCTTGCCAATGTTACTGTTATTCCTAGAGTCTGGGGTTCTCTGTGTATTCTGGGTTCCACAATCTCTTGTCAGGTGAAGAGTTTGAAAGCATTTTCTCCCACTCAGTAGACTGCATCTTCACACCAATGAGTATTTCATTGTAGTTTTCAGGTGGAAATTTCCTGATTGCAATGAAGTTGATTGCAATTTAGGAGTTCAAATTGAAGTTACATTTCATCTTAAACTGCTATTCATCAATCTTTTCCTAATTTTGAAGTGATGTGACCACGTTTTTTTACTAAATAAATCATTCTTTTTAAAAGTTAACTGTACAATTTAGATATACTGATAACATTCCTCATATGAATTTGTACCTGTATAGGATATATCTTGATTTATCTTTTTTGCCCAATCCACTCCCCTCCCATCAACCCTACTTCCTGCCTTGTTTACAAGGCTTTGTTTCCCTTTTATCTTTCTTTTACCTTTATTCTTCATTTCCACTGCCCCTTCCCTAGTCACCCTTTCCTTTTGAACAATTTCCTCCGTTTTACAGTATTTATTGTACATATTGGTCCTTATTTGCTTTTTAAATTTCTCACACCAGGGAGACAATGAAATATTTACACCTGTGAGTCTAATTTATTTCACTTAAGAGTATGGTCTCAAGGTGTACCCATTTAGATACCAATGTCTCAAATTTACTCTTCTCTGTAGTGAGTAGTACTACATTGTGTGTTTGTGTTTGTGTGTGTGTGATATATATATATATACACACAAAATCTTTTTTAGCTATTCAATGGTTGGTCGTCACTTGAGTTGTTTTCAGGATTTAGCTATTTTATACTGTGCTGCTATAAACAAGGTACATATATATCAGTATGGTATGATGTTTTTAATTTTTCCAGGAAGATACCCAGAGGGGAAAAGCTAGTGCAAATGAGACCTCTAGAATGAGTTTTTGAGGAATCTACACATTGATTTCCACAGTGATTGCACCAGTCTATACTCCCACCAACAATGGAGAAGAGTTTCTTTTTCCCTATAGCCCTGCCAGCATTTGTTATTGTTGATTTCTTGACGGTAGCCATTCTTTCTGGGGTGAAATGGAATCTCAGCCTTGTTTAAATTTGCATCTCTCTAATAATCAGTGACACTGAAAATTTCTTCATATATTTATTTGCTGTTTGTATTTCTTCATCTGAGAATTGTGTGTTTATCTCAGATGCCCACTTTTGGATTGGGTCTTAAAATTTGGGAGGCTGATATTTTCCAATCCTTTCTATTTTCTAGATATAAGTCCTTTGAGGGACAACTAGCTAAAATTGTTTCTCATTTTGTGGGTTGTATTTTCATACTATTGGTGATATCTTTTGCAGTGCGAAAGACTTTTGATAGGATGAAATCCCAGTTGTGGATTTTTGTAGAAGTACCCATGTGATCAGGGTTTTGGTCATGAAATCTTTGTCTATACCTATGTCTTCAAGAGTTCTACCTATTCTCTTTCCCACCAGATTTAGTGTTTCTGTTTACATAACTATATTTTGATCCATTTTGATTTTTGTTTAGTACATGATGATTTATGTGGGTCTAGTTTTACTCTTTGGCAAGTGGAAAGCTAATATTTTCTAGCACATTTTTATAGCATCATTTATTAAAGAAGCTATTTTTCTTCTAGTAAAGATGCTTTGTCCCTTTGTCAAAGATAAGGTAGCTGAGTGGGTTTGTAGTTATTTCTGAACCTTCTATTCTGTTCCATTGATCCTTGAGTCTGTTCTTTTGCAAGTATCATGCTGTTTTCTTTCTTTCTTTCTTTCTTTCTTTCTTTCTTCTTTCATTCTTTCTTTCTATCACAGTAGCTTTGTGATATAATCTGCAGTCAGAAATTGTGATGTCCCCAGCCTTGCCTTTGATACCTAGAATTTTTACTATTCTAGATCTCTTCATTCCTAATGAATTTTATGAATGTTTTCTTTAGTTCTATGAGGCATCCTAATGGTACTTTGATCAAGATTACATTAAATCTGTATAAAATTTTGGGAGTATGGCCATTTTTGCTATGATATTTGTTCCTTCCCATAAGCAAGAGTGTTATAGTCAGGGACTGCAAGGAGAACAAGACAATACAAGACACACAGTGTATAATATTATTATATAATAGTCACCCACAGAGTTAAATACAAGAAGTGCAGGAAATCTGTCTATACACTAAAGACCTAGAGAATTCAGCCTGGCTCCAGTGCAGCACTCTCAACCGGCTGGCACAGACCCTTCATGCCACTGTGCTGCAGGAGTCCAGTTGCAGACCTAGAGCCCATGACGATGCCTCCCATGGGTCCCGCTGCATACCCAGGGCCCACGACAAGGACTCATGCAGGTCTGTCTCAGCGCTCTGCACTGGGAAGGCCTCAAGGCCAGTGGTGGAAGCCAGAAAGTCGGTGCCTGTGGTGGGAAGGAGCCGTGCGTGTCCGTTGAGGGTGCTGCTCTGGAACCAGGGAGCGACGCTCACAATAGGAACCAGGGCTGAACTGAAAAGTGCCAGAGCCACCTTCAGCATTGACAAGGTCCTGAGCCCTCCAGCTATCGGAAGCCAGCATGAAGCTTCTTATCGGAAGCTTCTCCTGGAGGCTGAACAGCACCATCTTCCCCTCTGGAGCCAGGAAGCCGTGCTCAAAGTAAAGAACAAAGCCGCCCCAAAGTGAACCACAGCCACTCTCAGTGACAAGGTCCCGAGCTCCTCTGATAATAAAAGCCAAGTTCATACCAGCGAAACTAGCATGGCAAGCTACTCCAGGAGAACCGACAGCTCCAAAGAACCAGCAGCTCCAAACCACACTTGGGAGAACCCACAGTGCTACTCCCTTCCTCCCTACTTCTCCTTTTTATGCTGGCAGCGGTCCTCACGGGGACCCTTTACACAGCACCGGGCTGACTCAGTTCAGGTGGTGTCTGAGTTCACCACCAGTTTTCAACACACCACACGGGGTTATCTTTTCATTGTCTGATATCCTCTTTGAGCTTCTGTTTCAGAGTAAGTGAATTTTTCAATGTTTGGATCCTTTACTTCCTTTATCAGATTGATTCTTATATATTTCATTGTTTTGGTGCTATTGTGAAAGGTGTTGTTTCCATAAATTCTCTCTCAGTGTGTTTTTTGTTTGTGTAGAGCAAGGCTATTGAATTTTGAGAGTTGACTTTGTACCCATCTATGCTACTGGATTTGGTTATTAAATCTAGAAGTCTTTTGGTGAAGCTTTGGGGTCTTCTATGTAGAGTATCATGTCATTTGTGCATAATGATAATTTAACTTCTTCCTTTACTGTCCTTATATCTTTTATTTCTTTTCATGTCTAATTGCTCTGGCTCATATTTCTAGAACTGTATTGAATAATTCAATATTTATAGACTTAATTTCATCAATTCTGTACTGATTTTAGAGTGAAAGCTTTCAGTTTTCAACCATTTAATATGACGTTGACTGTTTGCTTATTGTAGATGGCTTTTATCAGATTGAGATAAAGACCAACTATTTCAATTTTCTGTAGGGTTTTTAAAAATTTTATTTTAAAACAAAACAAAAAACAGACTAAAAACAATGGTGTATAATTTCAAATCAACATAGTAGGAGATTAACAATGGTTGATATATTGCGTATTGTGATCTTCAAAGTAGGTGTTCAGATTAGGAGATTTAGGCATGAAAAATGATCAAACGATTAAAGCACAAACTGTTCTTTTGATGAGTTAAGAGAAATTAGTAGTATAATTCTATCTTGTATATATATATATATATATATATATATATATATATATATATTCTTTCCTTTCTTCCCCTTTCACTTTCACAATATCTATTGTATATTTTGGGTCTTATTTACTCTTTAATTTTTTTAATTAAGGAGATAATATGATGTTCACACATGCAAATCTGATTTATTTCACTTCTGTAGAGTTTTTATCATGAATGGGTTTTGGACTTTGTCAAACATTTTCATTGAGACGGTCATGTGGTTTTTGTCTTTGGCTCTGTTGATGTGGTGCATCATATTTATAATTTGTGTATGTTGAATCATCCCTGCATTTCTGGAATGAATTCCACTTGGTCATTGTGTATGATCTTATTGATGTTTTGCTGCATTCTGTTTGCCAATATTTTATTGAAAATTTTTGCATCTATGTTCATTAGAGGGATTGATATGTAGTTTTCTTTTCTGTTTGGGTTGTTCTTTTGTTTTGGTAGCAGGGTTATACATGCTTCCAGAAATGATTTTGGGAGCATTGCTTCACTTTCAATATCATTAAAGAGTTTGAGAAACAGCAGGATTAGATGTTCTCTAAATGTATTATAGAGTTCAGTAGTGAATGTGTCATTCCTTGAGCTTTTGTTTATAAATTTTTAATCACTTTTTCAATTTGATTGATATTGGGTTCTTTGGTACTTTGTGTTTTCTTGATTCAGTTTTGGTAATTCATAAGTAACTTGGAATCTTTCCATTTCTTCTATGTATTCTGTCCTACTAGGGAACATATTCTTGAAGTAAATATTGAAGATCTTCTGGGTTTCCACAGAATCCACTGTGATTTCACCCTTTTCATTCCTCATTGCATGAATTTGAGCCTTTTCATTTTTGATAAGGTTTGCTAAGGATTTATCAATTTTATTTAATATATTAGAGAACAAAATACTCAATTCATTGATTCTTCGTATTTTCTTAGTCTCAATTGCATTGATTTCTGCTGTGATATAATTTCTCATCTCATATGAGCCTTTGATTTTATTTGCTCTTTTTCTACAAGTTTCAGGTTCAACATTAGGTCAATGTGTTTATTTGTGCTCTTTCTCTTTTTCTGATATGAGAATTCACCACTGTAGACTTTCCTCTTAGGCCTACTTTCAGTGTATAAGTTCCAGTATGTTATATTAGATTGTCATTTAATTGTAGATACTGTTTAATTTGTGCCATGTCTCACTGGTTGTTCAGAAGAGTGTTATTTATTTTCAGTGTGTTACTGGACTTGTGTGGTTTCTTTCGCCCCTGATTGCCATTTTCAGTGCACTATAGTCAGATAATAAGCAAGGGCCAATTTCAATTCTTTTGCTTTCATGAAGCATATCTATTGGCTAGTATGAGGCTAGTATGAGAACATCCCATGTATAGCTGATAAGAATGTATATTCTAATGTTTTGCGGTGGAACACTTTGTAGACATCAACTAAGTCCATTTGTTCACAGGTTTTGTACAGTTCTGATATTTCTTCATTGATTTTTTTGTCTAGTTGGTACAGTGGGGTATTAAGGTCCCCCATTACAACTGTTTAAGTGCTTATTTGATTTTGTATCTGTTAATATTTGTTTTATGTAGTTGGGTGCACCTGTATCTGGTTAATGTATATTTAGGATTGTTATCTTTGCTTCTTGGAGTTTTTCCTTAACAAGCAGGTAGTGATTTTTGTCTCTTTTGATCAATCTTAGCTGGAGATTCACATAGTCTGGAAATAGCATAGCTACCACTCTTTTTCTGTGGGTTTTTGTCACATGGAATATTGTTTTGCATTCCTTGACTTTCAGTCTATGAATTTATTTTTAATTAAATGGGTTTCTTATATACAACATATTGTTAGATTTTGCTTCTTGATCTATTCTGCCAGTCTGGTTCTCTTGATTGGTGAACTGAGATCATTTACATTATTGGTTATGATGATATATTTGTCTTACTCTTCTTGTATTTTTTTCTGTTGTTGATACCTTGTTTTTTCTCCATTTAATTGCTTGACCTAATGTATTTTCTCTATTGGTATTTTTGGAGCCATGATTTTCATTGTCTCTTTCTAAAACATACTTTATAACATTTTGAAGAATTGTTTTTGTGGTACTGAATTTCCTCATTTGTTCTTTGTCATGGAAATATCTTATTTTTCCATTGATTTTGAAAGATAGTTTTGTGTAGTACATCAATCTTGGGTGGAGATTGTTTTCTTTCAGGGCTTGAAACACTTCACTCGAAGCTCTTCTTGATTGGGTTGTGTTGAGAGGTCTTCTATGTTTCTAATTGGCTTTCCTTTACAGGTGGTTTGTTTCTTTTTTCTAAGTGCTTTTAATATTCTGTTCTTTTGCTGAATTTCTGGAGTCTTGATTATTATATGCCTTGATATACATTTATTTTGGTTGGCTATTCAGAGTTCTATATGCCCCACTTATTTGTATGTCAGTTTATCCATGTAAGGAAAGTTTTCTGCCATTATTTCAGTGAAGAATTTTTATGGCATAGGCACTATCTCTAGTTTTCTCATTGGCTCAGATCAATCTTATGTTGTTCTTTGCTTCATGCTGCAGCTGTTGGATTTATTTTTCATGGTCCCTTTCTCATTTTAAAGCACTTCTCTTTTTGTGGTCGTGTCATAGTCAGGGTTTACAAGGGAAAGGATTTAAAACATGACACACAATTTATAAGATTATTTTATAATATTCACCCAAAGAGTGAAATGCAAAAGTGTGCAGGAGATCTGTCCACACACTAGATACCCAAAGAATCCAGCTGAGAGCTTCAATCCTACAAAAAGAACCACAGCCATCCTCAGTGATGGTGAAGTCCCAAGCTCTCTGATGAGGAGAACAGCTGAGTTCGCAGCAGGAAAGCCAGTGTGAAAGGTTGTCCAGGAGAATCAGCAGCCCATCTCCCCTCCAGTTCTCTTCTTATGCTTTGGTAACAATCCTCCAGAGGGCCTTCCACACCCAGGACCACGCTGAGTCGGTTCACTGACGTTACCAATTTATCAGTAGTTAACCCACCACAGGTCAGTAATGGCAATCCTGTCTTCTAGGTGTGTGTTTGGGGGGATTTAAGAGGGACAGGGAGCAAAACAGAGAGATGAATGAGGACAAATATAGTAGAAGCAAAGCTGTACGGCAAAGGGTGATCACTGAAATTTTGGGAAAGTGGGGAAGAGCGCGGGAGAGAGAAAACACACCAAGTGTGCAGTGGAATTTGTGCTGGGTATGGGGCTGATTTGTCTCTTGGTGTGGGGGCTGGGACCAGTCTTCAGCTGACAGTGTCGCAAATGTCTGCCTCTCCTTACGGTGTTTGTCTGCATGATGCTCTCCCAGCTGCTGAGATGCCACTGAGTTGGACGGCCTGGGGTTACCCCAGCCCCATGTGCGCTTGGCTCCTTCTGGACCCTGCCCAGCTTCTTCTTCCACACCACTGACTCCTCTTACATTCTGACGGCAGGAAGCACATCTGTCCTGCCGTAGGACAAAGCTGGTTGCCTGCCTGCACCCTGGGCCAAGGCCACTCTGCTGGCTGCAGACCAAGGGGATGCTTCCAGCTCTTTGTATTTAGGGCTAAGGTTGGCTTTTGGCAGTCAGCAGAGAAGAATCAGGGTGGGTCTAGCTCCCAGATCTCAGCAGAACCCCCCAGTCTGCTTCCCAGCTGCTAGCCGTCCACTGCCGCTGGGTGGCTCTTACCCCATTCCACCGGGGGACAGCTGCAGAGAAATGACCCGAGGTTGCTCTGCTGCTGGAGTGTGCCCTGCACACTTTGATATGAAACTGTGGCCCCACGCAGCACCTTCTGCTCCACATCTGTGCTGAAACAGGACGCAGTGCACCTCACTCCCCAACTGCTGGCTCCGGGTGCCCCTGAGTACCAGTGCCTCCTGGTCACAGTGTTGCTTACAGCTTTTCACAGCCACCGGGATGTGACACTGTGGCATCCCAAATATACTTTTCTTAAACATTTCCTGAAGTTTTATCTATAATCTGGATACTAGTTCAGTATATTTTTATTACATAGTTCACAAACATGAACTCC
This sequence comes from Dolichotis patagonum, assembly GCA_004027295.1. Classification (NCBI taxonomy): domain Eukaryota; kingdom Metazoa; phylum Chordata; class Mammalia; order Rodentia; family Caviidae; genus Dolichotis; species Dolichotis patagonum. The sequence goes on along the minus strand of PVJX010020400.1, from coordinate 22,569 downwards.
AATTTTGTGGCCTGTAGCATGTTATTTTACTTTCTGGATCAGCCTGATAAGTCAAAGTTCCTAATTTCAACTTATTCTTACTATGCAATCCTTTCTATGAATGCAATTTTTTTGGCTACTATAAGAATATTATACTATTGCGTTATGTTTGATATTATTGTAATTGAAACTATGCTCAACTATAGCAGAGTAAGAGATATGGTGTTAGATACTGCTGATGTCCAGTTGACTTAATGTAAAGTACTGTGTTGCCTATGTTGTCCTGTTCTGATCTGCTCTGTACTGCCCCCTTTTGTTTTATTCTCTTTTAAATAAAAAATAAATAAATAAAAAATAAAAAAGAATATTGTCTAATTTAGTCAAAATGATGGTGCACACCTGTAATCTCAGCATTTGTGACGCTGGGGCAGAAGGATCAAGACAGATCAAAGCCAACCTGAAATACATAGTGAAATTATAAAAATATATATATATTCTAATGTGAGATGCAAATATACTCCCTCTACATGCATGGAATTACTTTGCTTGTATTTATCTATGATAGTGAAGAATTTGACCTCTAATTTTCATTTCTGATAATAACTTTTTGAGGGTCTGATAATAACTTTTTGAGGGTCTGATAATGGGTGATTAGTGCTAACTGAGAAGAAACGCCTCTTTTTCTGCCCTTTGGAAATATTAAGTATGGCATTAGTTTTTTCTTAACATTTGGTTAAATTGAACAGTAATAAAATTAAGTCTGGAATCTCCTTTTATGAGAAGGCTTATAAAGTAAGATTTATTTTACTTAAAAACTGTAGGACTATTCATATTTCATTTTCATGTAGTTATTTTCAGTAGTTGTATTTGCAAGGAATAACCATTGATTTTATTCACATATTCCAGTGACTTTCTTCCTAATACATTCATCTCATCTTTAATGCTCTTATGATATATCATAACACCTCTTTGTCATTAGATATTTATGCCTTCTATATTTTACTGCTGATACTTACAAAATTCACTACTACACTTAACATTATTTTTAATAAAGTTACTTTAGTTTTACACATCAATTTTACACATTTCAATTTTACTTGAGTCTAATAGATTTCCTCTTTTCTACTGTTTCATTAAAGTTTTGTTTTTAATTATTAAGAATCATGCATAGGTCAATGACTTTCAAATGTATACATTTAAAACTAAAATATCTTTTAATTATTGATTTTTCTGTATTCTACAATTTTAGTTACATTTTCTTAAAATATAGTAGTCATACAATAAGGGTTTAAAGTTCACTAATCTTTCATATACTGATGAATTTTTTAAATACATGCAAACACAATTAAGCAAAATCTGCCCAAACGATTTTGTACCTCTTGCTAAGCAATTGGCCCCTATAGAGATGATCAATTATCTGATTTCTAATCACTAGTTTTTCTTATGTTGGTATTTCAAATACATGTTTTAGTTTACTACAATCTGGAATCCATACTACGCATATGGGTTATGTATATTAATATTTATTTTTATTATTTTATACTGTCCCATTACTGGGGCACACAGTCATTCACTGTTCTATTTCCTTGTCAGAAAATATCTGGCAATTGAAAATGAAGCTGTGAATGTTCTTGTCCGCTTTCATTAGTAGGTGCGTGCATTGCGTTCTCTGTCTAATTATGTAGGTGTGGCTTATCTTTATTGTAGACTTACTGCAAAGTTACAATGAGTAGATAAAATCAGACCATTTTTCAGGATGTATCAGTTTGGAATGGAATCTTCTTATGAGTTTAAATTTATCAGTAATTTAAATGTTAGCTTTTCTGAGGCAAAATAAAGCATCACCTTGTTGTTTAACTTTGTGTATTTCTGTCGAGTAACAAAGTGAGTGACTTTTGTGTGCTTGCTGTTGTTGTAGATACCCACATTGGTGAAATGCAAGTTCAACTCTATGCCTAATTTTTAGTTTGTTTATTCTTGTTTTGGTACCAGGGATTGATGTAGGTCCTTGCTCATCTAGGCAAGTGTTCTCCCACCACACTACATTTTGGCCCTTGTTATTTTCTTTGAGATGATGCCTCACTAAGTTACCAAGGCTAGATTCCAGAAGGAGTCTCCCGCCTCAGCCTTCTGAGAAGCTGGGACAGTGGCTGTGTGGCCTTGGGCTGATTCTGGTTTGAACTGATTTTCCTCGAGGAATATGTAGGTGACACTTAAACACTTGGGTGCAGATCACTTCCTTGATGTATGTGATGAAAATCATTCCACTCTGTCTCTTTTTCTTTTCTGCTGTCCATTGCCTCTAGGGGACAAAAGGTATTCCACTGTTAAGTTTAAATTCACCAATCTTGTCCTTCAGTGACTAGGGATTTCTGTCTACTTTAAGAAATACAAGTATGCAATATAACAGGATATTTTTCTTTCTTCTTGTACTTTAGTTTACATTTATTTTATAATTTGTCACAAATTGTGTGTTCACATGAATTGAAAGCAGATATTTATCTTTTTAATAGTTTTACTCAATGTAATTATTTAATAGATTATTTTATTGCTTCTGAAAATATGTTGGGTCTGTCTCTGCAGTGTCCAGTTTATGAGCCAAGCATCTCAGTTTGTTATTTTATGGTTCCCACATCACTGGGATTGTTTTAGGTTCCTGGGAAATCTTGACTTCAGTTATGTAAGAAACAACTTGCTGTTTTTAGTTTGTTTGAACATCCAAGGACCATGCTGTTCTCATTTAATTATTAAGCCTCCCTTGTCATTGGATGCGAAGTTCTGAAATTTTTATTGACATTTCATTGAACATATATTTGGGAAGTTAACATCTTTAAACTCTTAGGAATTCAGCTGGTCGTGGTGGCATGCAGCAGTAATCCCAGCCAGCACTTGGGAGGCTGAGCCAGGAGGATTGCCACAAGTTTAAGGCCAGGCTGAGTTACATAAGGAAACCCTGTCTCAAAAAACAAATGGAAAAAAAAAAACCCCAAAAGTAAAATTTTAGTCATCTAAGCCACTGAGATATTGTTTCTTGTTTATTATCATATGCTTGAATTTATCCTACTTTGATACTTTGTTTATAGAGGTTTTACAACTAACTACTTGAATATATTTACTCTTGTTTAATGTTTTCAATGGTATGTTCATGATTTTATTTTAAATTTCCTTTTGTTTATTTAAATATTTAGAATAGGAGATAAAATCATAAAATGTTAAATCTTTTTAATCTATGCATACTTTTAAACCCCTAGATTAACCTTTTACCCACTAGATAATAAATTGCCTATTAACTAAAATAATCAATTTAAGCTGGGGATTTAGTTCAGTGGCTTAAGTGCCTGCCTGGCAAGCACGAGGTCATGAGTTTGATTCCCGGTACCAAAAAAATAAAATAAAATAATAAAATAAAATAAAAAGCAATTTAATAACGGTATAGAGCAAATCCAATGTAATTATGAACTCTGTAAATTTTCTCTTTGGCCTGTGTCATAGTTATACTCCACCAGCCTCTTCTCAGTTTCTTAACCTACATATAATTTTGTCCAAAACAGCTTTAGAGTCTCCGTTGAATATATCCCATTGATCATTTTCTGTTATTCGGTTCAGAAAGCCCTGGAATTCTTTCACTCTATGCATGGCTTTATACTATTGTGTGATGTTTGATATTATTGTAATTGAAACTATGCTCAACTATAGCAGAGTAAGAGATATGGTGTTAGATACTGTTGATGTCCAGTTGACTTAATGTAAAGTACTGTGTTGCCTATGTTGTCCTCTTCTGATCTGCTCTGTACTACCCCCTTTTGTTTTATTCTCTTTTAAATAAAAAAAAAATTTATAGAAAAAAAAATATATATATATTCCGGCTGCCCAGGGTTCTGGGCCTGGTGTGAGCAGCTGGGCAGCGCGGAGCCGCGGAGCTGTCCTTCCCCCTGGAAGCTTTGGCTCCGCCTCAGGCAGCAGTAACTGCCTCCCCTTTTAGAACAGAACCGTTACTCGGCGACACTCTGTCAGGGTCGAAATAAATCTGTCACAACAGAAGAAATCATCGTTGCCACAAACCAAATTGAGGGCCTTGTTTGAAATAAGTTATAAAACAGTCAGTGGGGAGGGGTTTGATTTCCCACCAAGAAGCTGATACACTTTAAATCACATTTCGAGCTCAGACAAAAGTCAGAATGCCACTCTGAGCAACACTAAACCCTCTTCTGTTACTTTGATGGAAAGCCCCGTGCAGCTAATAAATCGGAGGCCTTCTCGGTGCACCACGGCGATCCTACCCTTTCGCGCACCCAGAGCGCGGGCTGCAAGGACGCGGGGCCATCAATCCTCAGAGCCTGCTGCAGGGCCGAGCACGGCGCGTCCAGAGCCAGGCAGGAAGGTCCGCAAAGGGCGCCTCACGCGCTGCCTCCCACACCTGCTTCCAGGTCTTCACCACTTTTGTGCAAAACACAGCCCTTCTCCTGTGTGTGTCTAGAGCTGCATTCGGTATCTTTGTTCTCAAACCCCAGAGAAGGGCCAGGAGTCTCTGGCTGCAACAGAGAGCATCGGAGGCCTCGGGAGGTCCAGGGGTGATGGTGCCCAGGCCTGCCCCGCGTCCTGCGGTCCAGCGGTGGCTCTGGCTGCAGGGCCCCGCAGGCTGAGATGCCGCCTCGGCCCAACCCCGCCACCACCCTCCCCGCCTTCGCCGCTGTCACTTGCCTTCTCTGCTCCTACAGAGGCACTCGGCGCCGGGTGGGTGATAGCCCTGGACCCTGGCTGGCTTTGCGGGTCCCTGCGATGTCTCCAGGACGTGCTGCACGGGGTCAAGCAACTGTGAAGTGAGATTCCTGAAACTGATACAAAACAAAGTTCTGCTCCTTTAAACATGATTTTCTCAAGCATTTTGTTCAGCAAGGAAAAGCTAATTAACACAATAACCAACAGCATTTCTTTAAAAGTATGTAAGCAAAAGCTCCACAGAACAAAGCTGTAATTCCAAAAGTTGGATGGTTCTCTTCCTGCAAGATGTTTAATATAATAAGTTTCCGTGACCTTCAGGGCGGTTACACTTCATCCATATCACAGTGCTGCAAAGGACCCTGGCGCCCCACAGCCCTAGGTTAGCACACCAGCCAGGTGTTACTAAACACCTGTCCAACATCCTCAGGCCTTTTCCTGCGTAATCCATTTTCTCGCCCGTGGAAAAGGTTTGCTTTAAGTGTTTATATCGCTGCCCGAAGCTGAGGCATGAAGAGTGTTTGCAGGTAGGTGAGTGAGGAGTGAACAAACCAGCTGTGGGCCTGACGGCCACGGCCGCTGTTAACCAAATCCACTCTGAGGTCAGTGGGAATCCCCCCCCCAGAGGTAAGTGCTGTGGGTATTGACGTCCCCGCTTCACGGCAGCAGCTCTGACCGTCCTCCTTGAGTGTGCAGTGCAGTGTTTCCCCTGCTGCGTGTGAGCAACAGTCACCAGAGCTGTTCGGATGCGAAGGCGAGGAGGCCCCAGATCCTCGCGCTGCCTGGGCTTGGGATGTCCCAACTCCACCTCCCACTGTGGTCTAACTCTGTCTATGGCTTTTGTTTAATCCTCCTGCAGTTATTTCTCTTTCTCACCTACCCCTGCTCCCCACATGTTTCTTCTGTTTCTGGCTGTGGGAACCTCGGCTTGGCTTCGTGTGTGATGACTCAGAAAAGTCCCTTCCTGGAGGCTCTGTTCCCCTGCCCTCCCCTTCCCTACAGTGTTCTCTCACCTGCCCCCTAATGCTTGGAACACGGAGCTGGAGGGCAGGGGAGGAGCCCTTCTGGCTGTTTCTAATTCAGCCCAGGCTCAGGCAGGTGCTGCGTCTCTGGTCTCAGGGAGAGAGGCTTCTCCAGCAGAGGTCTGGACCCAGGAGTAGACTGCTCTTGTTTCAGTTCTCCTGACCCAACCACAAGGGCTTCCCCCAGAGCCCTGGGACCTGCGAGTGTGTGCCCCAGTAGTAAGTGGCCAGCAGCCTGGCCCCACAAGGTATGCAGGGAGAGGGCTCAGGCTGACCCCAGCCCCTGGCTGCCATTCCTCCCTCTCAGGCCTAAGGTCACAGGAGCTGCATAAAAAGGTGTAAGCTGGCTTTGACACTGTGGGAAGTGACCTTCGGTTCATGTTCCAAATTACAAACTCTTTACAAATTTGAAATAAAGGCATTAGTTATCCTCCATCAAAGACAGTGATCATTTAAAGATTAAAGTTGATATTACTGCTTCTTAAAGAACCCAAAAATGTGAGATAACTGAGAGAAAACAGAATATTCCCATAGTATTTAATTAAATACTTTGAGGAATTAGCAAATATGAATTATTGGCTAAAATATCTACTATGTGCTTTGATAATTGCATAGAAAAATGAAAGCATGATATCACGCAATGGATTTGCCCTTCAATGAATACATGCTACAAAGGACAGGTTTTCACTCGTGCACTAAACTCCGTATAAGTATAGAAATCAATACTTGGTCTTTAAAATCCCATGTGTGTTTGAGTTATTTTTTTACTCAATATGAGCTGAACAAGTATTTAGTGAGAAATGACTCCAAGGCACATACTTGTTAGGTTGAGAGTGAACAACATGAATAATCAGGCAAAAATATCTGCATCCCTGTATCACATTACATTGTATTAGGAAGAAAGATGAAATTAATGCAGAGCAGGGTGTCTGGTGTTTGTAAGTACTGTGAGGGTGATGCTTTCATGTCACCTCCTGTGTGTCAGGAGCTGTTCCTATTCCCCATTTCTTTTTCAATAAATTTTCCTGCTCTTACCCTCTATCGCTCCTCAGAATCTATTTGTCAATTTCAGGGGACATGAACTCAGTGTATCGGGAGTCTAGAATTACCCATATCATCTTGGAGGTCCCACCAAGGTACTTGGAAGGAGGTAGGAGCTGTTTGAATTCATGTCATCCCTAAAGTATTTTGAGTGGACTCTGAATTGTGACTTGCTTGGGCAATCAAAGTCAACATCTTTGAATTTTATGCCTGCCCTTTGTCAGTTGCCTAGGTCTTGTCTCTTTTATGCATTGTCCTTTGTTAAAGTGATGCTAAATTTAAATTGACAACTTGGGAAGATTATGATATTCTTTGATGGGGCATTTTACGTCTGTTTCCAGCATGCTGTATTTTGGACTTAGTTGCTGAACTTCCTAGTGTTTCTTGCTCAACCTGTTCAACTTGTCTGACTGCTGTGCTTTCTTATCTTGGGCAGCAGTACTAGGGAAATGTAATATTCAGAGCATCTCCTAATGGACTTTGGTATAAAATGCTGTAAAATGGTCTTTCTATGTAATCTAGCTCATACTGAGAAAATATACATTCCTATTAATAAATCATGGGGTCCTCCTTGCCAGTTAAAAGGCAATAGGCTGGTAGCCATCCTTAAGACCTGAGGGACAGGTTTTGCTGGACAGACTGGCCCCAGTCATCCTCTCCCCATAGAGGAAATGTCAAGCCTGTTCTGCTCCAGTTCCTTTCTGGCCTGGTCTTCTGCTGGGAGGAGGCGATCCCAGTTCTTGAGACTCCCCGTTCTTTCCTTTCTGGGCTGAAATTGAAGACTCACAGGAAGATTGTTTCCGCAACTATCTGTGAGCATGAGAAGAAAACATTTTCTTTTTCTGATCTCATTTCTGATTTTCTCCTGCTACTTTGTACTTTCCCTTTTTTGGAGGATGTAAGGTTAGAGAGAGAAAAACTTTGAACAATCCCTACCTTTGCACCCTACACAATGAAGAACCTTTAAGCTGAGCCCATAGAAAATGAGTGTTTGTTAACACTAAAGACAGGGAAGTCATCTTAATCGATGTCTCTGGGTCAGATAAGACACTGGAATTTTGCTCATCCAGGAGAATACAGGTAAAAGCCACGTCCCAGCTTAGTGTTCTGGGCAACAGTCTCCCTTGGGAGACTGACCGTGAGAGCCTGTTACTGTCACCCATGTGTGCCAATTATACTCTCTACAAAAAGTAACCCATAAATCTAATGAAAATAAGCAAATGTTCATAATGCTGAGGGTGCAAGGAAACAAAGCACAATGTATTTAACAATTCTGGTATATTTTCCAGCACAGTAGAATGGCAGCATCAGTTATCTGTTGCTATGTGACCCATCACTGCACACTTAGCATCTTGAAGCAAAGCCCTTGTTTGGCCCACCATCCTCAGCCAGTCCACATGGCGGCCCAGGAGGCTGCGTTCCTGCACCTGCTGCAGCCAGCTGAGCACCTGCTGGGGTCCGGCCGCTCCGGTCTGCTGTTTGTCACTGACCCTCACAGGCTGGGGGCCATGACTGAGATAAATTGGCTTGCGTTTGTGTTGAGTTCGCCTCGCACAGTCCCTCATCCACCAGGCACCCGGTCCCTTGTAATCGCATGGAGTTTGCAATAGTCCAAGGCAGCAAGGAAAGATGCAGAAGGCCTCTTGCCATCTTAACATCAGCCGTGACAAGTCACCAGACTGGCTCCCAAGGGGCGTAAGGAGAGCCCCACCTCTCTAAACACAAATAAAGCAAAAGACATGCGAATCGCTCAGCAAAGAGCATGCACATAAAAAAAAGCGTAAATAATTTTTTTTGCCACTTTTCAAGACTGCACAAGTGAATTTACATCCTTACGATTTTGTAGAGAAATGATTAACAACTTTCCTAACAACTAAATATGATGAAATCTTCTTCTGAAATGAGTTTTTCTCTTTATCATCACAATATTAGAAGCAACTTATTACACGAGACTTCAAGTTGCGCACCATTGCGTTCTTCTATTCACTCCATGGCATACTTAGCAACTTTCTCCCTTGGGCTTTGTCTCCTCTGGATGTTGCTAATGCAATCAAGTGCACTTGTTAATAGCCTAATGTAGGAGTTAATTGAATTTCAGTATTAGTCAACTTCAGCCAAGGTCATCTTAGGTTGGCTTCGGTGTTGAGAGGAATCTACTAATATTAGGAAATACCAAGCAGTTAAGAGCTACATTCTGTTTTGTTACTTTCAGGCTTTTGTCTCCTTGCCTCTTAATAGGTGGAAACACATATCAAATCTTACAGTTATGGATTAGGATGCCTGTTCTAGTGAATGACTTATTGATGATGAAGTGATTAACCTTTCATTAAAACTTCATATAAAATTCTTCCCTCCATATATCTATCTATGTTTATTACTCAAGCCCCAAAGGAAAATGCATCAAACATAAGATTGCTTGATGTTTTAAAACACCTTTGCATCTCAGAGACTCATAAAATCTGCAGTTGTCTAATTTCTCCTCCAGTTTTTCTCCTTCATGATGAAAGGACTAAGTCTCACAAATGTGCATGTACTTCAAAAAACATACATTTTCTTACCCACCTTCAGGACCACTAACTGAAATAAAGCAAAGTGGTCATCTGCAATTATTATGTAATGTCTAAACAGAGAGTACAAGCAAACCTTATATTTTGAGGAATACTTTTACCTTTTGAATCTATAAAATTAACTTTGTGTCTCTTCACAGCTCATTGGTTATGTTACACAGATTACAGAAAAGTCCCACCATTTTAGGACACAGTAGCTTGCACAGGAATGTGGGGTCAGGATTTCAGTAACTGAGAGGAGCCCCGTGTTTCCAGCAAGCAGACCTTTGCAAAGCATCTCCCGTATTTATTCCCTCAGATCCACGGGGTCTAGGAGTCTGTGACGACAGCATCACTCAGAGTTATCACCTTGTACTCTGCCTTCTGCTTCGACTCTAGTCCTGCTCCATAGAATTCACCTTCCCAGGCCTGCAAAGGGCAGCAGAGTCCCAGGATGGTCATTGAGTGGGCTGTGGTCCACCGTAGCTGGACCAGTGCAGAGCTGAGGATGCTCAAGGGTGTCTTCTCTGTGGGCTGCCAGCAGGCTGTTTGGAGCTAGTCCATCACTGTGGGAAGAGTCCTTCCTCCTGCACCAACAAGTACTGTGTCCTTTAACAAACCAAATAGAAAGAACACACAAAAAGCTCAACTGTTCACTTTTGCCCGTGTCCTCCACTTTCTTCGTTTTTTTTTAACATAAAAAAATTGTATTCACTTTTAAGCATTCGGAATGTCACAAAAAGTTGCAAATTTTTTTTTGCAATTGCAGAGTGGTATTTAGTTAACAGAATAACTGTTATTTCATGTAAGCTGCATCAGAGACACCTGAAGAAGGAACCTACCGTCAGCACGTGTCACTCACTTGTGCAGTGCACCGACAAGAGCCTGCTCTAAGGTTCCATGCTGAGTTATAGCCCCCATACTGCACCAGGCAAGGTCAGTGGCCACTGGAAATACCCCAGGATTGGGCTGCATAAAGACACTTTCGGTAGTGTGTTGATTATACAAAAAAAGATACTGTATAGTTTAAAAACAAATCTTGCATAGCCTTACATTTCAATTTTTTTCTTTAAAAGGAGTGAGTTGTACAGGGGGATTAAATGCTTTACAGACAAAAAAAACGTGCTAGAACCAACTTTCTCATCATCTTCTTCTCCGTCTTCATCCTCGTTTTCCTCCTCTTCTTTCTTTTTCTTGATTTTTTCAGCCTTGACAACTCCTTTTTTTTCCCCTTTGGCTCCGGTAGGCAGTGACGTCCTTTCCCTTCAGTTTAGCATTTGTCTTCCCGGAAGGCTGTTTGTCACCTGCTGCAGTATTATTCCACGTTTCTCCTGATTTCTTTGTGACATCCCCAGTGGAGAGGCCACGGTGTTCTCCTATGGTTTAGGACCATACTCAGAACAGAACAAGAAGGCCGGAGGAGGCCTCTTGGGTGCATTGGGATTGGTGAACTTCTGTTTTGTTTTGCCTTCAGGAAGGATGTAAGCTTTCATTCTCTTTTACAGAAAGCCTTGTCTTCAAATTTTCTTTTCTCTGTGGCAGACCTGGTCTTCCACCCCTCTGAGCTCTTCTTAGAAAACTCTGAGAAGTTAACTGAAGCATCTAGGTGCTTCTTCTTGGTTCCTTTTTGCACACAGAATGCGCATAATAATACTTCGCCCCTCAGCTTCTTGGGATCTCCTTTGCCCACGTTTAGGTGTTTTCCTCAGCGAGGCACAGACTCCCCAGTGCCCATCCGGCTCTCACCTGCCTGGTGCTGTCTCCATGGAGCTCAGTGTACTGCAAGGGCCGTCTCCTCTGCCTCCTTAATCAGACATGAGGCTAAGCCCGAGAAAAGTGAGTTCAAAGCACCGTGCTGCACTTGCAATCTGAGAATCAATGCTCTCTATTAAATAAAAGACCTCACAGATACACATTTTCCTTTCCTAAGACTCTAGCCAGTTGTAGAATTCAGACTATTCATGACAATCCAAATGAGCTTTGGGGATACATTAAATTTTTACTCAAGTTTCCTGATCGTGAAAATCAGCTTAAACGTTATAATAACTATTAAGACAATACTCCATTTAGTGATTTTAAAGCTGCTACCACATGTAGCAAGAGATTCTCTTTAATCTGCACAGAGAACAATGAAGCTAAGCATTACTTTTTTCTCCGCTTTGAAAAGAACAGAGGCAGTAGAGAAATAGCTGAATGAAACGTTATTAAAGAAAGATATATTTCCTGCATTCAGTAACGCGTAACAGCACTGGGGATCTGTGTATCTAGAGAGAGCAGAATGATAAAAGAGAGTTATTTCACTCCTAATAAGTGAGGATGAATGATGAGCCTCGTTATGAGCAATGAAGAAGGAGTAAGGGGCACGCAGACGCCATGCCTCTCCTCTGTGTGCACAGATTAATGAAGGGGACACACATCGGTGCATCGTCATGAATGCGCCCAGTGTACATGGAAAGAAAAGGCCCGAGACAGTGAGGCATGAAGTGCAATGAGCAGGATTTTGGGAACGTAGTGGGACTCTCTTGATGTGTTTATCTCCTTTCTGCACATATCTTATGTCGAGCTCAGGAAAGGGTCAGACGTGTGGGTGTGTGACCTGAAAATGGGCAGCTGGAAATCATCTGAAAGTGTTCAAAGAAAATTAGAGGAATGCATACATTTTTCCTCTTTCAGAAGAAAACTCTGAATGTATGAAATCAGTGCTGAGCTTTCGGAAGCATGAAGAAGACAATACGTCCTGGAGGGTAGTGACATCCCAAAGGAACCTAATTTGGAGACCAAAGAAGGGGCCTTGCTGGCTCTGAGTTTCTCTTCCCAATTATGAGTTGGCAGTTCAAGTTGATATTTCCTCTTATTAATATTCAAATTGATTTTCTGTCCCAACAAACAAAAAGGTCCTCTTTTATGTAAAAGCTGGTAATAATTATAAATGAACTTATAAAAGTGTGAAAATAGTTGTGAAAATCTAACATATTCTTTTAGTTGTACTAGGAGAAGCCTTTGATGTTATATATATGTAATCAATATAAATGATATAAATCAGTATATATATACATATATATATCTCTGTCATATATATGTAACATCATATAAAAAATGGCTAGGAAACTAAAAGCTTCCATTAGCAGAGGGACTGAATAGCAAAGCATCTGTTTGTGCTGCCATTCTTATTTGCATTAGTCAGTTTTTTACTGTTATGACACGGAACCCAGTAATAAGAATTTAGGAGAGGAAGGGTTTCCCTTGGTTTATGATTTCTGAGATGTCAGTCAGTGGTCATCTGGCTCCATCAGGGAAGAAGGTTGTGGTGGAGGAAATAAGCTCAAATCATGGCAGCCAAGAAGCTGAGAAAAAAAGGACAAGAAAAGAAGGGACAAGGGACATAACGCAGCCTTTTTGGCCATGCCCCTAGTGACTTGCTTTATGCAAGGGAGCCCTGCATCCCGAGTTGTTGCTATCTTCCACCAATGCCATCAACATATGAGTCCATCAAAGAATTATTCCACTGAGCAGGTTAGAGCCCTCCTGACCCAATCACTTCCTAAGTCTCCACCTCTAATCATGTGTCTTGGGGAGGTAATGCTTTAGCTCTAAGCCCTGAGGTTGACATTACTTACTTCTGAAAGTGTTTTTGTTCTGCAATATTTTTGTTTACTGCTACAAAAGTTGTGAAGATATTAATTGTGCTTTTCTTGTATCAAATATTCTGGCACTACAAGCATTCTTTTGTTCTGGTAGACTTTCTCTATTTGTGTTTTATTTTATTTTTATTGGTACACATTTGCAGTATGTCGATTACATTCTTTGTGGTGAGCTGGTACCTGTAAATAGTACATTTTACATCTCTTTTCATCCCTTTTACCCTCCCTCCCTTCTCTCTTTCCCCATCTCTTGGTCCCCTACCCTTTTGCAAAATATCTGTCTAAACATGTTTAAATAAAAAATATCTTTTAAGAGACTATCATTATTTTGGATAGGTTCTAACATCTCTGCTAAGGTGTAGCATTGTGGGGCTTTGAATTATTACACTTTTCAATTTATCTACTATTTCTACTATCTTTTCTTTCACACTTTTAAACTCCTTTTCACTTTGACTTTATGCTCTATAAAAGTTTCTAAACAATGTGTTTCTTCCCCTGGATATTTTCTCTTATTGTTGTTTTAGCTTAACAACTTTTAGTCTCTCAATGGTTGGGACCTTCTTTCTCAGAGGAGTTTGTCGTGTGGACCTGTTGACATAGAGAATGATGACAAGTGTGGTGCTTCAGTAGCAAAAACATAAAACACGGATGCTGGGTTGGTGGGACAAGATTTCAATTCAGGAATCATGATGTACGTTGTTACACTGAAGCAAATTCCATCTGTGAAAGCCTCTCAGAACCTCTGCATACCTCTGAGTCCTGTAGCTGGCTGGGCATCCTTGGAGTGACCCAAAGTAGTATCCACATCAGTCACTCATAGTTTATTTTGAAGATGAATTTTTCTTTTTAGCAGATGATTTCAAATATTTGGATGGTTTGCAAGTTAAGGATGAAGACCTGAGCTCCGTGGACTTGAAGGCCATGCCGACACATCAAGTATGGGATGACTGATGTGGAGCAGGACGATAAACACAAGCAATCAAAGAACTGGAAAAAGGAACTGAAATCTCTTGGAAGTTGTTGGTTTAAACTGAAGATGAGTGCAGTGGGCTATACTTGAAACTCCCCTGACCTGGAAGTGGGGTAGTGCCCTTAGTGGGATTAGTCTCTATTACTGCTGTAACTAATTTCCACAAACTTAGAGAATTTGAGCAATAAATTTTATTCTACTTCTGATTTGCAGAAATGTAGTAAAATTAATAATAATAGTGTCCAAGAAATTGCATGTAACGCCATTAGGTCTCCTGGCAACAGCTCTTGTTTAAAATCAGAGTCACAGTCAGGTGTGGTGGCACACGCCTGGAACCCCAGCACTCAGGGGTCTGAAGCAGGAGGGTCACTGCAAGCTGAAGGTCAGCCTGGGCTACACAGCAGACCCTGTCTCAAAACAAGCAAACTAATGAACAAACAGCTATATAGATACTCGTGTGTGTGGATGCCTCCCTCAACCTGCTCTTCTTTTTCTGAGGTGCACACACGTTTCCAGCTGGACCCCTGCTTCAGTCTCCCTTCAGAAGGCAGTGGCAACTGATTAAATTCTTACCAATGGAATAAGAGCGCAACTCTCGCTGTGTTCCACAGGAGGATGCTGCTCTGAAGACGGCTAGTGTTTCGTGTCGTCTGGAGACTGAGGAGCGAACTCGCCCGGGCAGCTGAACTTGGGACTGGGACTCCAAGAAGAGGGGATCCCTGGCAGACAGTCCTGTGCATTCTGCACTGCTCCTGTCCCGTGATTCTGCTGCCAGCCTTGGACGAGAACTGTGCTACCAACACCGGGTCTCAGTCTGCTGCACTGTGCTGCAGATCTCAGGTTGCAGCCTCCATAATCAGGCGAGCCAGGTCCGTACCACAGGCCCCTTGCTTCTGTATTCAGACCCCATCTGCCCTGTTTCTCAAGAACCGCGAGCAGTATTCTACCTGATTTTCCACTCTCTGCTTCCTCCTCCGCTTTCTCCGCCTTGTTCCAGCTGGGCCATAGACATCTCCACAGTGCAGTGCAGTTGCAGGGGCCAAAGGGGCCCAAGGGGCTGCGGGGCCCAAGAGCCCAGCCAGAGGCGCTGTTTCCCGTGGAGCTGCTTCAGGTTGGAGCAACAAAGAATTTCCTCTTCTTATCACTTACATTTGTGATTCACATACTAGAGTTGCCTGTTTTTTGTTTCCTTTTGTCTTCTTATTGCCTGGATTATGCCACCCAGGTAATAGTTTCAGAATCATATATCAACTATGAAAACAGTTTTCTGTAGTGTTCACTCAAAAGGAAAGTAAACTGGTAAAATGTAAGTTCTTAGGACCCAGAGGTGTTTTCCTAGAGCCCGAGCCCCGTGAGATCTTGGAAGAACAGGCAGTGTAGCCACACCATGGCTCTCTAAGTCCCTACCACCAGAGCTCATGCTAGTTGGAGGGGCCAAGGAAGATGGTGTCTTCTGGAGGACACAGATTTAGGGTTTTAGAAATTGTTCCTTATTTTTATCAACAGTTTTGGATATCCTTACAAATGGTAGCATTTGAAAACTACTTTATTTTGATGTCGTTCTAGGTATTTTATGAGAATTTGTAGCTCATTTTCATGGGAAATTTAAATTAGGAGAATAAGACCCCAAAATATCTATAAGGCTTGCAGGTTCTTTATAGCCCAGACAATATTTGACAATTAATCACAAGTTTTACGACTGTCTGTGATAAGTCAGCTGCATCTGCCATGATCATATTATGAAGATTCCTTTTACATCCCCACAAGGGTCAAACGTTTGATCGATGTAAATAATAAAAATTCATGTAAACATTAGTTTTAATTTGAAGATATTGCTACTATTGCACCATAGATGCACTTTTGAAATGCTGGGCTATTCTAAAAGAGTGCCAAGGCTTTAAAGGCACATAAAGAGGAAGAGAAAGAGCTACGAAGAAACTATGTTACAGTTAAATAGGAGAAATGAGTTTGGCTGTGAGGCCTTGTGCCATAGATAACCGTAATGTACGGTATATTTCAGGAGCATAAGAAAGAATTTTTAATGCTTTACTTCATCACAAAGAAATGTGTGAGGAGAAAAAGTCTTTATGAATTACATCTCACACAGCGCATGCACGTATTGAAACATATGTGATATCCAATAGGTATGTGTGATTTTTACGTCAATTAAAAGTACAGAGAAAAGCTGCTAACAGTCTCCAAATGACCTATGGTACATGGCATTAAATGTGCTAAGATGTATGCTACTAGCTAATTTTGTGACTGTATATGAGTAACTTTGTTTACTTGAGATATTTAGTATTAGACACTTCAGAGCCTATTTAATGAATAAAGGTAGAAATAAATATATCATTAACCATTCATAGAACTTTAGTTCATGCTTCTTTGCCAGAATATACATATTTAGTACAAACAAATGTTCCCCAATATAAATATTAAACACTGTGAAACCCAGAAAAAGATAGATTAGGTGCAGAAAAATTGTTACTAATGAAATTTGTTTTGCCTCAGTCAAGTGAAAGAATCTCAGAATCCAGCAATGTGCAGAGCTGTCCATGGTATCGGCATAATCCAGCTCTCCTCCAAGACAGAACGCATCTCAATCTCTCACAAGGCTTCTAACTTTTCACACGTCCAAAGGCCTCAGACTGGTAACAGAGCCCTGGAGCTTGGCGCAGATGTTCCAGCGAGGCGGGCAGACCTCTGAGGACCCTAACTCTCTGCTGCCCTGCTGTGCAGTCTGTGGTCCTCCAGGCTCCCTGGAACAAGTCCCCCCAGCCTTTCCTTGGACAGGCAGCCTAAAGTCCTCAACACCGCCGTAATCTCTGACTAAGTGCTGCCGTTCTAGCCCCTTCAGCTGAGAGGTGCAACAGTGCTGATGTTTCAAGATGATCAGGGTCTGGTTTCCTTGGGCTGTGAACCTAACTAACTGAAAGTAAATGTGATTCTCTTTGCTGGGCTGATTTCATTCTAGATTCTAGATCAACAGCTGATAGGGAAGCTCTTACTTGAATTTTATTTTCCGATGGCCAGTAATAAGGTTATCCACATTTTCAGGGTCCCACCTAATGCTTTCCTCCCTGACTTATAAGAAAAGCACATAAATTCCTTTAAATTGCATTACACATACTGAGAAAATATTGGAATTCTTAATATAGAATCTTTTATATTTTAAGTGTTGCAAAACCAAGAACTTGAAGTAAGAGACAAAATGGGTAATGTCTGTTCCCTGAGGAGAATTTGTGAATTTAGAATATGAGGTGTGTCTCTGGGAAGATGAAACTTTCTTTGGGGAAGGAAAGTAGGACAGCAGTGGATTGATTCTGTGTGCAGGATAGATGCTAAATGGATAAATGACACCCCTTGGGTGGTATTATCCAATTCAAGAGGAGAAGACAGAAAAGATTTGTTTGAAAAATGAGTGTTTATCAAAACTAGAATTTGTGGAGCATGTAGTTTTCACTGTGAGAGATGAGCAGTAAAAAATACTGGAGTTGGTTGTTAGCAAAACAAATGCCAAGGCCTGAAAGCCAGAGAGAAAAACGATTTTGGCCCACAAGCAAGGAGGTAGCTAAAGGAACCATTGAAATTTTAGTTACTTAGAAAGTCTCCTGTCATGGTTTATGTCGGGGGCCCCCAGGCCTCATGTATTTGCATTGTACATTTGTGATTGGTTCATTGTCTAGTGCTTGGATTGGTGGTATCAGTGCTACACCCTCCTAGGGGGTGGGGCCAGGATGTGATGTAATGGCAGGAAGAAGGTGTGTCTCTCTCTTGCTGGTTCCCGCTTGCTGTTTGCAGCCGCCATGAACTGCGGCCCTGCCATGCCACCCTGCCTTGGAGCCAACTGAGTATGGACTGAAACCTCCAAAAACTGTAAGAAATAAACCTTTCCTTTCCCAACTTTGAACATCGGGTATTTTGTCTCAGCAATGAGTAAAAAGTAACTAATACAGAATTTGGTACCGAGAGTGGGGTCATTGCTGTGACTATACCTGACCATGTTTTTTGAGAGGTTTTGGAAATGGCTTGTGGGCAGAGTTTGGAAAGGTTTGGACATGTTCCCTGGATGCACAGAGCTGGAACAGCTGAGGCTATTCTGTAGAGGAGATTCTGGTCAGAGCTCAGGAGGCCAGAGGCTGACAGAAAGCCTGATTGCAAAGACCAGGCTTTCGAGGTTTCTGCTGGGAAGGAGGACTGTACTGGTTGTTGGACTCCCTATGATGTGTGTTATGGATTGGCAGAAAGTTTGTCTGCATTTTTCTCATGCCCAGAGACTTTGCCTGAGATGAGATTAAGGGTAATGGACTGATTAATCTGGCAAAGGAAATTTCAAGGCAGTCAAATGTTGCAGCTGTGGCATGGCTATTGTTGGGGGCTTTTAGCCAGATCTATGTTGCAAATCAAGAGCAAAGAGCCCAGCAGAATAATTTAAAACACTGCGAGTTTGGCCAGAAGGAAAACTCCGGTAAAGCTGTGGATTGTAAAAATAAAGCTGAGACTTTGATTGTTGAGAGGAAACAGAGAGATAAGAAAGATGGCCAGAGGGCATCCCAGGAAACAGCGGGTCTCCACCCTTTGCAGCCCCAAAATTGCAAAAGTGAAAGAATTTTCTCAGATGAGAAAGCTTCAGAGCACCATGCTCCAGAATGGCATGGGAGGCCACATGAGGTTCCAGAATGGCGGCATCCACATGGTGCTGATTTTAGGTGCAAGGAAAATGCACAAATTCTGAGGGTAAGAAGGCTTCCACCTCAATTGCAAAGGGCCTGGGAGGCCAAGCAGTGTGCCCATGAGAGGGCAATTTGTAAAGATGTAAGGGTGAAGCCAAAAGTAAAATGCAGACCCCAGAAGTTAGGAAAAGCCAAGAATGTGGATCATCCAAGGAAAGCTGCCAAAACTGAGCAGAGAGGGTTTAAGACAAAAGCTGTGGGAGCTGAAATCCCTGGAAGTGCCGTGGGGGGTGGAATCACCCAAGCCTTTTGGAGCTTGCAACCAGATTGCTTCAAAAGCTAAGCATGAAACTCTAGGACTGAATGTTCGCCCTGCTGGATGTTGGACTTGCTCTGTTCCCAATGCTTTATATTCCCCCGTTTGTAACTTTTGGAATGGTAATGTTTATTTTGTGCCTTTGCATTTCAGAAATGTTTAACCTTGTTTCACTTGTACAGGTGGTTACAGTTAAGAGTTTACCATAGATATTGGAGGAGACATGGGACTTGGACTTCTGAGCAAGCTGAAAATGTTAGGACTTTGGCAACTCTTGGAGATGGACTCAATGTCTTTTATATAAAGGTAATACATGAGTCTCTGGGGGTCAGGGGTGGAATGTCATGGTTTATGTCGGTGGCCCCCAGGCCTCATGTATTTGCATTGTACATTTGTGACTGGTTCATTGTCTAGTGCTTGGATTGGTGGTGTCAGTGCTGCACCCTCCTAGGGGGTGGAGCCAGGATGTGATGTAATGGCAGGAAGAAGGTGTGTCTCTCTTTTGCCGGTTCCTGCTTGCTGTTTGCAGCTGCCATGAACTGCAGCCCTGCCATGCCACCCTGCCTTGGAGCCAACTGAGTATGGACTGAAACCTTCAGAACTGTAAGAAATAAATCTTTCCTTTCCCAACTTTGGGCATCAGGTATTTTGTCTCAGTGATGAGTAAAAAGTAACTACGATATCTCGCTTATAGGTGTAGGCCAAAAAATAAATGTGAACTGCAACACAGCGGGCTACTGCTGGATAAAAGTAATGAGCAGAAGTGAATGCCTGTGCTCTACCAAAGAAGCGAAAGTCACTCAAAAGCTGCTAAATTCCAAAGGCAAAAAAGGCAAATTCTTAAGAATAGCCCTAGGCCAAGCGATTGTACTCCTAGGCCCAGGCTCCAGAGGCCAAAATTCTTCATTTGAATCTAGCCAAAGCCAGATGTAGGCACAAAGGGATAAAATCTGTTCTTTGTAGGGAGGCTCTTGGTTTTAAAACACAATTTCAAAGCATGCATTTCCATGGTGAGGAGGTAAAAATCAATCGACTGGGGACCCTGTGAATAGAGAAGTTCAGAGACAGTGGGAATTCAAGATTCAGGCGAATGTCTGACCTCTCTTTGAAGCTCTGCCTGTTGAAAGACAGGACACAGGTTCCCAGAGCAGCACAGGTATCACCCTGTGTATCCAGCTTCTGTGTGGGACTAAGTTGTGGGGAAAGACACAAATGCAGACTGGGATGTTTCCCATGGGCCACGCAGCAGCCAATCCAGATGGGCCGTGCCACAGTGGCTCACCAGCGTCCTCTGGCGGCCCTCCCCGCCTGCTCCACACCAGCTCTTTCTACCTCTCCTCTCCTGGTTTCCTTAACACACACCTCTTGTCTCCATCTCCTAAGGAAGAGGGGCCTGGGATAGTCACTAACCCAAGTCTGTCCCAGGCCTGTTCTCCCGCTGTGGGGCCCTCTACCAAGATCTAAAAGGAACCTGTGCAGAAATATTCCTCCATCCCTGAAAAAGTTCCACTTCTGTCTCTCCCAGAATTTCCAGCATTTCGTGCCCTTTCCTTAGCAAAGCTGGCAGCATTCCTCAAGTGGAGCCAGCTGTTATTATGGCAATGGGGACTATCTATGCCCTTTGGACACTATGGTATGCCAGCTTTCTGTGCTTTTCAAGTGCAGCTTTAATTCCATCTCCGTATCCTTACTACCAACTCTAGAATCCTACAGTTTTAAACATTATTCTTCATGCAGAGTTTGTTGGACAAAGTCAGATAACTAGAATTTAAGGGTAAAGGAGAAAATGGACTTTAAAGTATTTAAAATGTTGACTACAAAGATACATTTTGTAATGCAGGAGAGAAGTGCACTGTAAGTTGGAAACTTTCTTTTTTCCCACTGTTAAGGATTTAATGAATGCACTTGGTTTCTCCGTTGTTGAGAAAGATACTAAGAATCCGAGGTGCTCCTTTCCGTGATCCCATCTGATGCAAAGGATCGCTGTCGGAGAACGCTCAGACTTCAGGAAGCGGCACCAGTGAAGCTGCCTCGCGGTCTTCACTCACCGCTTGTGCTATGGGGAGGCCAGCTGACTTCAGCAGAAACCCGCTTGGTGAAGAGCAGCGGGCAGGGGAGCTCCTCACTCCTGCCGTGACACAGACCGGCTCGGAGGTCACTCCTGCCCGCTGGCTTGGAGCCCACCCATCCCCAGGGCTTGTCCCCAGTCCCTGGTTGAACATCGTACCTGGAACTTCACTGACCAAAGGTTGAAACGTGCAACCTGGCTCACCATTGTGGGGTTCAGTGGCCCTTCCCGTTTGACGTTCTGATCTCCAAGTCTCTAATGGGTACTGGGATGGGGTTACACCCTGGCTCCTTGGAACACAGAGTCTGCGGAGATTCAGACTGGCAGGGGTCCCCAAGTCACAGGGCCATGAGGAACCTCGCGCACCCCCCCCAGGTCAGAACACGTTGAGGAGACCTGGAGCCACACGGGGAGGCTACAGGCAGCCCAGGCACCCAGGGGGTTGGGTTCAGATCGGTCAGGTCCCTGGAGCTAGGCACCCCGCCACAGCAGAGGTGGCTTGGTGTAAGGACAGGGGCTCTGTGGGGGGTGGGGGTGGCTCAAGGCTGAGGGTGCCTGGGGTTCACACTGATCACCACCTCACAGTGTGGGCTGCGTGGGAGAGGAAGGGGCACATGATGGCGAAGTCCGTACCCCAAACTCTGGTGGCCCCGCCATTCTGGGGCCTCCCTTCCCTGTGCAGAGGGAACCGAGTCTGTGCTCCTGAGCTGCCTTCCCCTCTTCTGTGCATTCCCGGAGCCCAGGAGCTGTCGGAGGCCCTGTGGCCTGGCTGTGGCCTGAAGGAATCCAGAGACACATGGGCTCCAGAAGAAAAGATTCTGACTTGCAAAGACCCATTGTACTGATTATACTGGAACAGTTAGGTCTTCAGCAAATAAAACTGCGTTTCTCCGAGGTAGGTTTGCCTGAGCCAGAGTGGAGCTGGTGCTCCACTCACTTCTCATGGTCATTTTCATTACTTGTGATAAGGAGGCCCCTTCCTGGCGAGGGCCACGTGTGACTTCCTGGATCACCCCCGACCTGGGCTGGGGGCAGCAGCCTAGAGCAGCACGAACCAGTGGATACCAGAGATTTTGTCAGGTGTTTCGTTTGCTCCATTTGGTTCTCCATTATATACATTAACTTCGAAAAATAAAGCAAAGACTGGAAAACAAGAAAATAGGAGAGTTGATGTGAGAATTTTTAAGATACATCTTGGTTTGGGTGAAAAATGTCAGAAATGGTAAAGGAATGTTTCCCATGGCAAGGAGTGGAAGTGGGGACCGTCCCTCTCCCAGGATTCTTATCTCAGGAGTGGCATGATAGCCAGGAAGCAGACGCTTCTGCAGGTTTGCTAGGTGTGTGGTGAACACCTGTATCCCAGCACTGCAGAGGCTGAGGCAGGAGGGTCACCGAAAGTTGAAGGCCAACCTGGATATCATGGCGAGAGTGTCTCAGAAAAGCCAACTGACCAACAAACAAAACCCAGATGTTCTGAACTGTCTCATTTCATGGTACCCATGATTTTGTAACATAGTGTCCCAAAAGTCCATTTCATTGATTAAACAGCATTCCTAAACTTTAAGCTGGCTATTTTAAATTTAATATATTTAAA